>MU721794.1:69564-86632 GCA_026770625.1 Nicotiana glauca
TTTTTTTTTTATTTCAGAACTGTTGAGAATATTCAATGTTTACAGGTACAATATTATACTAGATGACTTTCATTAAAGAAACCATGATCAGAATATCGTCAGAAGCAATCCACTAAGTATACCCTAAAAAAATTCCGGAGCTAAATAAAACATGCAGGGTTTAAAACCCTTTAATTTGTATCCATACTCTGTCATATAGAACACAACCTCTCAAACATATCAGAAAATTACAAAAGCTATTACCACGGGCAAATTAGAAATGACATACAACAAAAAGACAATGTAATAGAAGTCAAATACACAGAAATTCCTCAGTGTGGTCGGATGAAAAGAGAAGGATAAGAGGAGGGGAAGTAAAAGTAGAAGGCTAATTGTTTGGTTAAAAGAGAAGGAGTATGAATATTAACTTTTCCAAACTACCTGAAATAGGACAAACAGGACATCATTTTGGTGTACCTAGCACTACCACAAAACAACCGTAGGTAAATGATTAATCAATGAGCTGTACCCTCTCTAGATCCCCTCTTCTTCATTGATCCAAACATAAAAGGATATTAGATTCTCAAGGGAATAATACCTTGTAAGTTTCCTGCATCTCGCGAATCGAAACTGAGAATTCTGTCATTGCCCAGCTCAGAGTGTTGAACAAACGATTCAGAAAAGTAGAAAATAATTCTTCATCATGACAGCAAACCTCCCGCAATAATTTCTTCACATTAACAAAGCAGCAGAGTTAGATCTACGAGCTACTCTAATTTTTTCCTGGGAAGGAGGGATAAGCAGGATAAAAATGATGACTGTCTCGACAAAAGATAAATTATCACCAAGTCACCTGATATATAACTGATGAAGAGGAAGATGATTCGCCACGTTTTGATGAACCAAAACCTGAACCCTTGCACAACCGGAGAAGTATATTTGTTACAGGAATCCAAGATCTATTGTCAAAAGCAGACAGCAGTGCTTTAGGCATTCTCTGTGTTGCGGTTTCATTGCATTCAAAAGTAGCCAAGAACTCCTTGTACTGCACTAAGACAGAAATAGACTGCAAAAGAAGATCTCGCATCTCCGCACTGGATATCCTTGGATCATTGAAGTGGGTGACAGCGAAAGTAACCTGAAGAAGGAAAAATTAATAGTAAATACACGTAAAAGAAATGAAGCTAAATAATCTCGCACATAACAGGAAACAAGTACCAAAAGCAATCTAGCATTAATCATGTGGATCATTTCGGAACCAACGAAGCAGCTATAGTAAGAAAATCTTTTTGTGCAAATATTTTTTCTTATAAACAACTCTCTTTTGTTACGTTAGCTTTAGAGGGTGTTGATGCGTTCTATTTCAGCATATTAAAATAAGCAACTATGCAAATACCACTGCCATTATAGACTTGGTCCTAAAAGTACCATAGGAAAAAAAAGCATGTGACTAGAGTGAGAGACAGAGAGACGAACGAGAGATGGAAAATCAAGACATACAAACGACGTAAGTCCTTGCTTGAGAAATATTGTGGCAGGGACAAAAGGAGGGTCACTTTTACGAAGTACATGGAAGCAGTCCACCTGTCATTGAGACAAAAGAAAGCAAGATTACTTTCAAATATTGTGGCAACTAACAAACCGACCAAATAAATGACATGAAAATAGCTGGCAAAACATTTGCTAATGATGAGCACTTGAAAGCATAAAGCATTTTCCATATTTCTATGCCTGGAAATACAGCTACATATAGACAACCGTTTAAAGTTTTTTCTCCAAGCTCTTCCTTTCTCTTTGCAGGTCGGTACACAAATGGACATGAAAAAGAAAGTAAGGGAAAAAACAGAATGTACAAATACCACAATGTACATTATATAAGATACGTCAGGTTTGTTCGATCCATTCATGTCCATTATCCTAAAACTACCAAACACAGCGGCCTAGTAATGAAAGGTGCAGAGACAGAAAGGCAGATGGAAGCAAGGATGGAAGGAAACCAGTAGGCAAGAAAAAGCTTTTGGTTCACTTGGCTACTGTCTTTCACGAAAAGTTGTAGGTCCTTCTCGGCTTCGCTATCCACGCCTGAAGAAAGTCAAGTGGCACTAGCAAAGAGGTAGAGAAAAATTCATGCTCAAAATAAGAAGTGCAGTAAAGCATATACACAACGATGAGTCACTCTTTGATACAAGAAAAGGGCCAATTATGGTGGAGTTCCAAAATAGCATGCAGAGTAAGAAATTTTATTACCAAGGTTTCCAAATAGTACTCAGGAGTATAGATGAAGACAGAGTCCTCTTTGCTAAGAATTAAAAGCAACTGAACAATCCACATGCATGCTGCATACATCCCCCTCTGCTTCCACCGAGAAAATAGAGAAACACGATACCTGTTAAGATGATAGACAGCAAAAACTAAGCTATACCTCCTTGAAAGCAGACAGCAGCTACTCATTTAATATGGAAATATACTGATGCATGATAGCCAAAACATTATTTGGAAATACAACAAAACATGTGATGATCATATTACCAAGCACAATGTCTGACACAATCCATTACTTCTTCTCTGTATACGCTACGAGCCTCCTTCAGACGTTTTACATGTTCCCCGCAAACTTTTTCTCTGATCTGCTTATCAGTTTCTTCTAGAAGAGAGATTGACTGTGATTGCCGAGACATATACGATGACGCCTATAAATGAGATAAGGAAATCACTCAAATATGATGTAAATCCATGAAACATGACAAGGAAGAAAGCGTTCTTCCGCAGCAATGAATTCAAGTGACGTCAGAATGGAATAAGAAAAGAAAGGTCGACTGAACTGGCAGGACAGAAACATATTAACCAAAACAACAACATCCCAGTTTATTCCCGCAAGTGGAGTCTGGGGAGGGTAGGATGTACGCAGCCTTACCCCTACCTTGGAAGGCAAAGAGACTGTTTCCGGAAGACCCTCGGCAAACATGTGAACCAAAAATGAGGAAAAATATCAGGAGCCATGTCCTCACACAAGAGAAAAGCAGATAGACCCTCGTCAATCTCATATTTGCATGAATCTATCATATGAATCCTCTATGTCCACTCCGTTCAATTTATGTCCCTTCTATTTGGTATCAGAGAATTCATCATGGTTAGACTAATTTTACACTGGCCGTCAACCTACCTGAATCCTGCTCCCACTATTTGCCAGTGTTATCAAAGGCGAAAAGCGCAAAAAAGCTCTAAGGTCTATTAGGGTTGTAAGCGCAAAGCGCAAATAAAGCATGGGCTTTAATGAAAAAGGGCGCAGCTGGAGAAAAAGTGTGTGTATATATATATATATATATACACATACTCGTAGTACAAGACCAATAATTATAAACATGAATAACAAATATAAAGACAAAAATTGAAAAAGAATTATGATAAAATGAAATATCAATTGTTTAGCGTTGCCTTTTCAGGATTACACTCATTGGCAAGGAAAAGTATGCCTTAGTGCCTTGATTGACACTAAAGCGCCCCCAAAGCGAGACGAAGCGCTCAACATGTTTTGAGCCTCACTTCAGGACTTAAGCGCGCTTTAAGCGAGCCTTTGACAACACTGCTATTTGCTAGGGCCGTCAACCTCGCCACTATTTTGAAACATTCCATACCATGAAATACATTCTCACGAAGAGAGACAGCACGTATAACTGATCTAACATCTAAAACATGAAATTTGACTTCTGGCCATCTCCCTCAGGCAGTACACTATCAAATTCACATATAACACCTTAACTAGGGGGACAACAAAAATAGATGAGATCGCTAATCATTGCATTGGACATTAATTTCAAACAAGCAGGACAACTTAGAAATATGTGATCATTAATCATTAATCATATACAGGACATTATTTTGCAAGGCCAAATGTTGATCAGGTGGTTGCTTTTAATACTTTACTCGGGCCAAAAGGAGGTGCAATGCACATCAAAGGCCACTACCTTAGCTTACGGTTCTGCAAATTAGCTTAATTAAATGCCACTAACATAAATCCCTTCATTTCATGAAGTGCCAATAGGGAACAGCCAAGAGATCAAACTCATGGTGCCTTTACCTCAGCTGCACCACTCAAATATTATATGCAAAAAAGGTAGCTTAATCACTACATTTTAGTAAGGGGAAAATCTAGTCACCTGCTTGAAGTTGGGTGCAAGACCTAACTGATACAGCAAGAGCATGGCATCAAGTAGCTCCTCTTCTTTCAGTGTTGCTGAAGAAATACTGTTCTCTCTGGAAACATATCTCATTTGCTGCATAGGGCGGAAGCCAAAGTCTGATTCAGACTGGTCACTTGTGCTTGGTTTATCCGCTATGTCATCGTTCAAACTACTGGTGCTGCATTCTGCAGCAACATGGGCAGACCTCTCACCAATAGAGCTGCAATGTCCCCGAGAACCTTTTGTCATGTGTCTGATAGGATTTTTTGATATTCTTGTAAAATCAGCATCATAAGTAGAACAACAGCATGGCTTCTGCTTACTTAGATGTGTAACCCTATCTTCTTCATCATCCATACACCCTTCTTCCCACCGAATTACTTCCTCCTGCTGCTCACTACCAATAGGATAGGACTTTGCTAGGTGATTATATGAACCACCAAGTCTAGGAATATCAACCCGATGAGGATCATTCTTGAGAAACAAGCCTACAGGAAAAGTTTGCTGGCCTCCTCTGTGTAGAAAACCAACATCAGATGCTCCAGAGTCCTTCATCCAACCGCAAATATCCCCAAACCCTTCAGACAAGAAATGGAGTATGACACTAAACACAGAAACAAGCACAGAATTGCTTGAAACACCAGGAGGCGGCAAATTTCGATCTGCACCCCTGTTTTTAAGTAGAATGTTTTGTAAAAATGTCCAGAATACAGAGCCAGGTAGCTGAGGAGGTGCTGTAGGTGGCATGAACTGCATTACCAGGCGGCAGAGGTCCCTCTGCTTCTCTTCAACCTGCAGAAGGAATAGGTTGAATTTGCTTGTGGATGAAGAAATATATAACGAAATAGCAAGCCTTTCTAGACTTTCTAGTAGAAGGGATGGGCATGTGTGATGCAATGATTCTTTGATGAAACATGATCAGCAAAAACTGGTTGATGCACTTAGCACAAGAACAAAGGCAATTTCAAAAGCCAGCTAAACAGAAAAGCTGGGCAAAAAGATGATCCATATATACAATAAAATCCATCATATCATTGTCCAAATGTATGATTAAAAAAGAGTAGCCAAGCAACTATAATATTATGAAGAACATTATACTTTAGCCACCCAAAATCATGCAGGACTAGGAGGTGCAGTTTCTTACTTGCATAGCCTTATTGGGAAGATACACATATAATTTAAGGAACTACATGGAAAAGTTTGAATACAAATGACTAATGACTTGATGATTTTAATCTAAATTGCCACCTTTTGCCAACAAAAAGATCAAGCAACATAAAAAAGAATTGTCAAGGCTCCAAAGGTTAGATTTCTTGTCTGTTTTTATGTGCGTCATGGAGAAATATTTTTACTTAGAAGTCCAAAGCCAGCTTTATGGATGAAGATTCAGTACAATTCCCTGAGCAAATCAACCAAAAGTTTTTCTCTTTATTCTGACCGGTTCAACTTAGTGCAAAAACTGGATCAAGTAGGAGTGCTACAATTCAAGTCAGAGCTCTAGAACATCTGGCTGAAAGAATTGCAATAATTTCCAAATTGCTGGAGGGATAAATGGTCCTATTAAAGTTGATCAAGTGAGGAAATATCAGTTTTAATAGTCAAGTCATGCTTTTGGCTGACAGGTTGGAGTAGTTTTTAAATTGCTACATACAAAAATTATGGTGTTATTCCTCCTCAGCAAGCAGTTCGATCATAATAGTGAAACTGGAATAGGACATCAACCTTCAGCTGCTCCTTACATAGCTGACTACCATATTAAAGGATTAAAGCTTTCATCTCAACAAACAATATTCCGTTCACGTATCCTTTAAAGACATTATAGAACAAATGATCATGTTTAACTTGTTACAGGACCTTCTTGGGATATCCACCATCTTATTCAAGTATAACATAGGAATATTAGACTAAGAACCAACATGAGAATGGAACGGCATAGGACGAGGAGAGAAGCACATAAAAATGCCAACATAAGTTCAGTTCCATTCACAAATAGAATACCTTGTTAATTGCTTCTGCCAAAGCGGTTGTAGTCAGGACCAGGCTAGCCTCATTTGACATATCCTCACACGAGCCAGGCCACCATACAGAAGGCATCAGACCTTGAAGATCATGCTTATTTGGACTCTTCCGAGACAAAAAACCTTCAAACAAATGGTCAAAATATGAAGATTTCCACCACAGTATCATCATTTCTTCCCGCCTTAAGATGTGGCATGCCAAGGCCAGATATGTATATGAACCTGAATAAGGACAGTCTGTGAGGCTCAACGGTGCTGTTTTACATAAGGTCGAAAGTGCACTTATAATATGTTCAAACAAAATTCTTGACTCGGAGAATTCTAGCAAAGAGTCGAGTATGCTGTCCAAACTCATATAGTCATGTGGAGGATGTATCCTAAAGACCTCCATTATAAGTGATAAAAGTGGACCACAAGCTATGTACTTTGTGCTTCCATCTTCAGCAGCAAGTGCAGAGAATAACTCCTCGCATATCCCACGAGAAACAGGATGAGAAAGTTTTTCAAATGACACAAACCTTTTCAATCTTCGCAATTTTTCAACAGAACTGAACTCTGCCCTTCCCACACGCTTCATTTCAATTAGCCTTCCAAAACAATTAAGTAAATCAGTAGCAAGTGAACTACTGGTTGGTGGAGGCTGAATGGGAAGAAAACCTTTCACTGGGTACCTGAAAGGAATTTCCCCGAAGTTTAACTCACAACGTTCACCTTGAGAAAGAGAAATTGCTGGATAATATCCCAATCCAGGTACCATCTTACGAATACCAATAAATGCTACACCAAGTGAAACTCCATTTCGGTAAAATGATATCTCATCACCATCCAAATCAATACAACATCCAATCACATCACCAACAACCCATGGCTGACCATAACACTGAGCTTCCTTATTCCATTTACTGACCCTTTTTCCATCATATGCATATGAATCGTCAGCGTCGCCCACACCCTTATGATCAGTGAATGGGCAGGAAAGAGTCGCCCAGCCTAGCTGTTGTATACCAGAAGTTTCAAGAGTTACTTCATACATCCATTTCCCTTTCCAGACACAAGCATTGGCCCTTGCACTGCTGAATAAAGAATGACTCTCCACGAGCAAGGGCGGTTTGACTATCCGAAGATCACCACATATGCTCGATTCTTCTATTTTAATAACCTGATGTTTACAACCATCAGCAGCAGTCAAAACCCCTTCTCTTTTTCTCTCCATACCAGTCTTCAGATTCATTTGGTACTTCAGGAATTCATTCTTTATTACTGAACGAACCACTTTAGCATCTATTGCACTAGAAAGTGTTTTGATAGATTTGTACGGAAGATCAAAGATGTGCTCAAGGGTTCTCTCCACAGATTGATCGCCAAAATCATCACAATACGAAATAAGACGAGTTTTTTGGGAACTTTCCTTCCTATTTTCGCCATTCAATACCACAGCCAACCCGGAAGAAAGGCCACCAATACGTAGGCCGTCTTCTGCCATTAGCAACAATAGTACTCCAACAGCAATCAATCTTCACTCGCCCCAACCGCGAAACAGCATCAAAAGTCTCCAGTCAAAACCGAGAAGCAGAGACATCAATCATTCAACTGCCTAACGAAAAATCCAAATCTCGAAATGGAAAGGAAACTAATCCACTAAATATTTCCCTAGAAGCAATAAAACTTACAGCTCCTTTCTCCTACAAAAGCAAAACAAACAAACTCAGAAAACTGATAAATGAAAAATAAAGGCTCTAAACTCCAATTAGAATTAAATTTTGAGCTTTGACCTCCAGTTAATTGCAACTTTAACCTCTAATGACTGTTCAAACAGACTAAATACCTAATAGCAGTATTGTCAATACGATTTTGCATATTCTCATCTCACTCCACCGCTTAAATTCGAAGAAATCATAACCAGAAATCAAAACTTAAATCGTACTAGCAATATCGAATTCAATTCACAATTCATACTGTACAAAATACCACAAATAAATTAAAACTAATATGAATAAATAAATAAACAAAACAGTATAAGCTATCATAGAGGAAACAGAAATAACGGAAGTTCAAAATTCAACGCCAAAAAAAAAATGAAAATAGTAGAACTACTTACAGGTAGAGAAGATACTATACATATAGAGCAAAGCAAAAGGCTTTTTCTACTTTAAGCTGTGGTGGTTCGAAGAAATAGAAGCGGCGGCTGAAGAACAGTGGGTTTATTCAAGTACGCCATTGATAAATGAAGAGAGAGAAAGCAGACGAGTTTTTTTTTATTTTTTGTTAGAGAGAGAAGAGTAAATGAAGAGTTAGGATTTGATTTTGATTTTGGTTTTGTTTTTACCACTTTCTGTTTTGGGGGTTTCTTTTGTGTGTGTATTTTGCTTGCCAAAAACTTGGGAAGTAAGAAGAAAATGAACCTACGGGAGAGGGCGGCACAGACCATCCGGCAATAAACCCCAACCCCTGGCGGCTAGGAGCAGGTGCTCAGTGGTGGCCCGAGTCATATAATTTTATTCAAACTTTACTTTTCATGAATAGTAATTTTATTTTTCTACACCATATTGTTTGATGGCCAAAAACATGAAACAATGTAATTCGACTTATAGTGTTTAATTATCGTATCATATCATATTATATTAAAACTATGCCCACCCAAACTAAAATGTATTAAGACGAAAAGATTTTTTTATAAAAAGATACTTATAGTGTTTAATTTTTTAATAACAATCATTCTTTATAATAATATTTAACTCGAATGATCAAGTTTTTTCCAAATTAGTCTTTCATGTTTATGTTCTTTATTGCAGTTTCGCTCTAGCAGCCAAAATATTCGGGGTCTACAAGGTTTTTATGTAGAAGTTTCAATTTTTATTTTATTTTTTTAAGAATATAATTTTAGAATGTGATTAAACGACGAAAAATTATAATTCAAATTATAGTGTCACGAGTTGAATTTGATGTCAATGATCATCTTTTATTCTCTTCTTCATGAATAACAGTCTAAGTGTACAATGAAAAGATAATGAAATTGTGATTCAAAATCATGGTGTAATGAACATAAAGCCAAAGCAAAATAATAGAAAAAGGAAATGAGAATGTAAAGGAGGACCATAGACCGAGTGTGGGGGCTAGGTGCTTAACAGCCCAACTTGCCCTGGTCCTGTTTCGGCGCGTTTACTGCACAAGCCCTAGGAATGTATGGAAACACGTGGCAAACAAAAAGAGGAACTTAACTTTTTAAAATATTGGGTACTGGCGTAAAATCTTTCAAAAATATACTCCCTCCGTTTCAAGTTATTTGAACCCATTTGACTGGGCACGGAATTTAAGAAAAGAGAGAAAACTTTTAAATTTGTGGTGTAAAAAAATGAAACACACATATTTTATATGGCTATAAATCATTGCATAAAGTTAAATTATTTCCAAATAGGAAAAGAGGTCATTCTTTTTTGCACGGACTAAAAAGGAAATAAGTTCACATAAATTGAAACGAAGGGAGTACTATTTTTAGAAAATTCTATACACACTCGATAATATTTTCAGAGATTTGGAGCGACATAGTTGGTTGTCTAGGCTACCCAACAGTGGCTATGAGTGATGACATAAGCGGATCCACGATTTCAAGTTTATTGGTTCATGTCGTAATTTTAAATTAATATACAATAATAATTGGGTTTACAAATAAATATTTATAAATATTTAATAAAGATTTTAATAAAAATATAGGGTATACGCAAAAATTACTGAATTTCCGAGAACCCATATACCACACCCTAGATCCGCCCCTGGGTGACGACCTTAGCGGATCACTAACCGATAACCCCGAGTTAATTTGGTTTGATGCTAACCTACGGATAGATTAGTTACGAATCTGATTCTCTCACAAACGAAAGGCTATGCACTTTTCTTCTTCTATCAACACGTGGCACTTGCACTGGATAATTGAATCTGTTTATGAATGGTTTAAATTTTCTGACCGAAAATACTCTACGAGTATCAAAACAGTTTTGAATCTGATAATAAGTAGTACGTAATATATATTGAAAATTACAAAATATTATAAAAATAATAGAGTTCCAAATATGTTGGAGTTGGATAAATGACCACAACCTCAAAAATTTCTGTCGATTTTATGATTATTTTGTGCCTTTCAATTCCTGAAAAAAGTTTGACGAGAAAAAAAATTCGTGCAGCTAGTGTGGGAAGTGCCTTGTGTTTTCCCTAACAGCATATAGCTTGAGAAGATCAAATTCGATTAAGATGGGTTTAATTCTAGTTATATATTTCCTTTATAGGTTATCCTTTTTTTCTTTTTTGTGGTAATCCACTACTATTAGTTTGGGAAAATAGGGAAAGTTAGTTCTATGTAGATTGTTTCAAGTTTGGTCCAGTTTGTGTTTCAAAGCAAACCTATAGGGAAAGTTAGTTCCTATTTTGGTCCAGTATAAGTGGTTTTGTTTCAATTTTTTTCCGATCTCTGCAAATATATAGTTTGTAGTATAATTTAATGGTATTTAGTTGAATAAAGATTTCAAAAAGATTTTAAAGGATTTTGAAAACAAGTCCCATAAACAAATTGCACGTAATTCCCGCCCACAACAAGGCGAGAATAAACTAGAATACAAATAACTTTTTCCTCAATTAAAAATCACAAATTAATGTAGAATTAATTAAATTTTAGTTTGAGAGTTTCTAAAGATTATATTTAGATTAAAATTGCAATTTAGCTCGTAATTTCACTCTACATCTATTTTTATTTTTTTCCTTTTTTTTTATCATGGTTTGATCTTTCGATCGCATCAAATCTCACCAAATCCCTTCGCTCCCTTTCTCCATTATATCATAATCGGTGCACGCTTGATTAAAATTTTTGGTAGCTTCTCATCATGCTGCCACCTAAGCTATTAAAATAAATGGAAAAAAGACAACTGAGATACGCAAGATACAAAGAAAAGAAAATATTAATAATATCTTCTCTGTTATAAATAGAATTTTATTTATGGTGAATGTCTATATTTAGAGAGATTCCAAGGTTTATTACTTGGTGGCTAAGTCACTCTCTCCCTATAAATAGAGGGTTCTATTTCATTGTAATTCATCCCAAAATTCAATAAGAATACTATCTCTCTATTTTTCTCTGCAATACTATTCTTCTTCTTTTATTGTTCATAACACGTTATCAGTACGAGACTCTAACCATTTGAGTAGAAGCTTTGGGATTGAGCATAATGATTGTCAATAATTTTATGAACTTCCTTCATGATTAAATTTTGGATTTAAGGTATGTATTTTACCGTATATTTCTCTTTTATTCTATAATTTAATTTTAAATACAAGCAAAGACGATAAATTTTGATTGCAACTCTAATGGAGTTTGAAAGAAATTATAATCACTCAAAGTGGTAAATTTTCCATGTCTTGACATGATCAAATTCATGTATGATTGTGGGCAAAGAATTAAAAATCCGTCCCATTGAATTTGCTCCATTCTCATTCCCTTTAGAGAATGTGATAACAGTATATGATAAGTCTGAAAGAAGACAAAATTATTACTATGAATGTATTAATGGATGTGGACGTGGCAATAGACGAAATTATAATCGCCATCATTGTGGTAATGAGAACAATAAGGATTCTCAAAATAATCCTTCACTTTGTGAAAATAATATTTGTCAACGATTTGACATGAGATTTTGTAACACACATATAGATGATTATGGTCCATTTATGATGTGAATATGACAACATCTGATTTATGAATACATATTCATTCTTCAAAGAGTATGAACGTGCTAGTGGTAGCGAATATACCACACTCACCTCTAGAAGGAGGTTTGAGATGATATAAGAAAATAATGTCATTATTATGGCATGAATGGTCATTGATCACGTAACTATTGTGCGTCAAAATATTTTGGTAATGTGATAATTAAAGAATAACATTAATGCAAGAAACATATCTTGTATATAATTTTGACCATAACCATAATGGTATAACTTTCTCTTTAAAAGAGATATTCACCACATGGATGTTGATGAATCTGTGGTAATACAAAATTAATTGAAAGCTCTAGAAGAGCCAATTATTAATATTTTGGAGAAACACAATTGATTACCAATAAGGTATTGTGTTGTAGTAAGTCTCAAAGAAACTTTAATGAGTTTCTAAGGTATTCGCGGAAGCGGTTGATTATATTGAGACTATAAATAACGGAAAAATTTAATATCTTTTATTACTACAACTTGTAGCAGGATAATATGTATGTTGAAAATTACCCGCTTTATTCTCCAGTTTGTACTACACAAATAAAAGAATATCAAACTAAGTGAATGTTTATTGATATAAAAATCCATAGCATAATAATGGAGTTTATTATATTGATAATTGCACATGTCATGGTGTAAATCTGAAGTTTATCAATATTGGTAATTTATTCAGTTGGCATAATTGGTTTAGCCATATCAATTTAAGTATGATGTGCAAAAATAATAGAGAATTCACATGGGTAAATATTAAAGAACTAGAAAGTTTCATTACGAATTCTTTTATGTTGCTTGTTCTCATTAATTAATAGATCAACTAAAATTGGGATTGAATCCCATGAATGTTGGAAATATCAAAGGTGAATATGGGCTCATTCACCTGCCATGTATACCACATAAGATGCATCGATGAGATGATTACATGTGCGATTATTATTAACCCGCAACATGGTGTTTGCGAGGTAACTTGCTCAATAATTTGATTTAGAGCATAATTTCCAGAATTTTATTCAAGAGAGTTTATCTTGATAAATTGGTTTACATCATAGCTGGTTTAGCAAAATGATTTATTTAGTGCATTCACTTAATAGTTAAATAATTGCTTATGAGAACAAAGTTTTGTATATCAGTTTGATATATGTTATATACGAAAGTATATTATTTTCTCCCCTCACAAGTGATTCAGGGTCAGGAACCAAATAAATTCATCTTAGTATTATTCATGTGCAGTGTATATTTTGATTAACGCCATAACACACAAAGATGGGTTCCCAAAGTTGAGGAAGCAAGTTAGGTTTTCTAACATGAGGGGGAGACAGGATAAATAATTGAGAAAAAGTTACGTGGAGTGAATTATCATTTGTACATCTAGATCCTCGAATAAGATAATATGAACTTGAAGTTCATAAAAAGAATAATTCATCTGCAATATATTGCAAAGCATGCCAAACGCATTTGCTGACCCAAAGAAAGTAACTATATTCTCATTGCAAAATCTCATATTAAGTCCTAGAAGGACAAAGTCTATGGTAAGCTTAAAGCGTATAGACAATCAGTTTCAAATAAACTTCTTGATAAAGAAGATGAGCAAATGATCATAATAAAGTAGGCAAGTGATCTAGAAGATCACATAATATAACACTTCATAAAATCTCATGAGAGATTCAGGTACCTGAATATATGAATGAAGAGATCTCTATGTTATGTCTTTATGAAAATTTATTGGAATAGAGATAAAATATTTGTCGATGACATCTATCATAGCGCTAAGTATAGATGGGATCTTAAGGCTGTCGAGACAGATACAAAAATATTGACCAAATAGACAATACACAATTCAAATAGAATTGTTTTAATAGTTTTGGACATGTAGTTCAAACACTTGAAAGTATAAAGTCAATGATATGTGCAATCAGTTTTGGATATTTTATTTGTCTAGCATGACATGAAAACTTGATATGCATCTGATTAAAGTCTATTATATGGCTTATCTGACTTAATTTATATGACAATCCATGAAGGATTTAAGTTGCATGAAGCATATACAATTCTTGATCTTGAAGTACCACATCCTAAGTACAATTTGTGCACTTATGTATCTTGGTATAACTACAAGCATTGTAATGTGATAACGAGAATACCTCTATTAGATATTGAAAAGGCTATCCATCACATTATATGAAGATTGTTACATATATACAAGAATGATGATTTCAAGGTGCAACATATTCATTCAAGTGATAATAAAGTTGATTTGTTCACCAAATCTCTACGGATGTCAACCTTCAAGAAGCTATTGTACAAGATTGAGATGCGAAGGCTCAAGGATGTGAATTGACGCTCTCATCAGGGAGAGTTAATGCGCGTTGCACTCTTTTTCCCTTACAAGGTTTTGTCCCACTGGGTTTTCCTTGCAAGGTTTTTAACGAGGCAACCAAAAGGCGTATTGTTATATATGTGTACTCTTTTTCCTTTACTAGGATTTTTTTTTCCTACTGGGTTTTATTTAGTTAAGGTTTTAACGAGCCACATTATCTGTTGAATAGACATTCAAGGGGGAGTGTTATAAATAGAAATTTATTTATGGTGAATGTCTATATTTAGAGAGATTCCAGGGTGTATTACTTGGTGGCTAAGTCACTCTCTCCCTATAAATAGAGGGTTCTATTTTATTGTAATTTATCCCAAAATTCAATAAGAATACTTTCTCCCTACTTTTTTCTGTAATACTATTCTTCTTCTTTTATTGTTTATAACACTCTCCGAGTAAAAATGACAACTTAATAATTATGTTCCAATCTCATGTTAATTGTAATATATTAGTTTCTTTGTACATAATAACAATAATTATATTTCAATTTTTTGTTAATTGAAGTTTATTATATGAATTATCAGTAATCATCATATTCATACCTATATCAGCTTCATATTTGAAGATTTAAATTCACTAACACTAGAGCTCCTTTTACCCTAAAAATCGGATAACAATTGAACTTATACGCGGTTTTACGGATACGTGATATAACTTGATACAAATTAAGAAAATAGATTAAAATTAAAATTTATGGTAAGAGAATGAATGCAAACCACACAAATTGGACAACCTTGGCCTTCGGGTTCGATCACCCTCGAACCAAGAAGTGCCTTTTCTGATGTAAGAACAGAATAACAAGATGATAAGAGCTAGAAATAACAGTATATTACTTTGTATTGCGCATTTCAATGTGTGTTACAAATGATCAGACCCCTCATTTATATAGTAGTGGTGTCCTACTCTTGATACAATTCTATATAAGGTAAAAAATCTCATGATTTGCTAATATCTCGGCCTCTCTTTGATACGTGCCGAGATTCCCACCATGATTTTTAACTGATCGCAGATATTTCGGCCTCCTGCTATTCGACTCGACAAATTTCCCTCGATCTTGTTTGGTCTCGATTTTGTTCGGTCTCGGGGTCACGAGCTCAATGTAACTTCGCACCTCAGTTTGATATAACCCGAGATTAAACTTTAACATGTCATGTTTCAGTCTCGATTCGAACCCGATTTCGACCGTATACAGATAGTCCCCTCATTTTCCGGAGAGAAGACAATGATAAATGATATGAACCTCGGAACCCTGCTTCGATAGACAATAACGTAAGCGACGAACAGTTACTGAAACGTCTCGTCGATATAGTTACCAAGGCATTAAATGCGTGTCAGTTTGGTTCGCCACTACGGGTTTTGAACCGTCATTAACAGACTATAAATATCACAATTTTCGTTCATTCAAACTATATGTCCAAAGCTTCTTTCATTCTTGTCCTTCAAAAATTTCTTCATTCTCCAACTTTTGTACCCAAATTTCTTGAACTTTCTGTAAACTGCTAAGCGTGCCTTCTTAATTTCTTCTTCTTCTTCTTCTTCTTCTTCTTCATCTTTTCTCTAAAATGGCAAAAACTTCTACGGATATCCCACAAAAGGAGGCGGCCTCTTCATCACGGCCTGCCGGTGATGGGGCTGCGGCGAAACCACACCCTGAAGAGCTCGTTCCTAGAGGGTGTAGGACCACTACTGATTTCAAGTTGAAAAAACTTCCTCGGTACCGGGTTTATGTGAACCGGTCTCAAGATAGATTTGCTCGATCATAGAGGGTCTTCTTTCCCAGGTCAAAGAGGATTGCAACTGGGGCGATAAGCATGTGGTGGTGCCTTCACCTGAGGAATCAATTACCACCCACGTAGATGGTTTTTTAAGTGTTTACACTTACCCTTTCACATTGGGTCCCTTAGACCCGGTCATTATCGCCTTCTGCAAGAGGTACTAGGTGACCCTCAATCAAATTCACTCCTCCTTCTGTATTCTTCTCCATTTCTTTGTAAGAAAAATAGGGGGTGTCCCTTCACCCTCGATCATCTTATGCGTCTATACAGTCCCCGACTCCATTGAGGGGGATTAATCAAACTTGCTCTCCAAGCCACCAGGGCCCCGTTCTCTAGTATAGATGAGGACCAGGATGAGGCTAGATGGATCGATTTGTTCGAGTGAGGAGCTCGAACTTGATCTCTACTGAAGACATGCCATTTCCCGAGAAATGGAACATGAAGTGTAAGTATAACTTCACCTTAAAGATTTCATTTATTGTTTCTTCCCTTTCCTCCCTTCTCATCGATGTTTTTGTGGCGCAGCTATGGCTCGGATGCCAGAAGTGGTTCCTCAACTCAAAGAATGGGTCGAGGACCTTGTATCACAAAAACCATATTCCGAGCGTGCATGGTGTGAATTGTCGAAGGGTCGGTGGGAGGCCCGTAATCATGGTAAGTTTTCTTTTATTATTTTATGATGTTTGATTTTCTTCTTGCACCGTCGGATTCTAATTGGCTCTATTTTCTTTTGTATGTCTTATAAAGATGTTGCTATGAGGCCTCCATCCGGTTATGAGGATGTGCCTTTCAAGTCCCATGCTCTGAGGCAGGGTGATGAAAAAAAAGAGAAAAAGGGCATCGAGTTCTCCGAACTCGGATGTCACACCTCTTTTTTAGCGGTGCTTACACCCCGGCGAAAGGGATATAAACACAAAAGAGTTTTCCAATTAAAGGACGGTCGGAACGGGCTTAGTTATTTAAAATTTTTCAGAGTCGCCACTTGAGAATATAATG
>MU721796.1:27505-62833 GCA_026770625.1 Nicotiana glauca
TAACTACTCACCATGATCTTCTCAACCCCATTCTCCCACTCCAACTCTAACTCTAACTCCCTCCACACATCTATATATATGAGGACACTATTATTAAAAAAAGGGGAGAAGATTGAAAAGTTAGAAAAAGCAAAAGAAACAAAGAAAGGACAAAAAAGGAGAAGAAAAACGTAAAAAAACAAAAGGGTAGAAAAGACAAAACAAAAGAGAAGGAGGAGAAGGATTTTTCTGCAAAGGAAAAAACTTTGACCAAAAAGGAGAAAGAGAGTTAAGAGTAGCAAAAAGAAGAAATTAAAATTGGCAGAAGGTCATGAAAGGCTCTTTTCTGTAACCAAATTTTTTCTTAGTTCAAATTCCGTCACTCAACAATTTTTATTTTCTATCGCTATCTCTAAGGTTCGTCCTTTTCACCTACTGTTCTAATAAAATTTTTGCTTTATTTTATCAAATGTCCTACTATTCTTGGTCTGCTTATTTCAGTTGAATTAGCATATTTGGATATGAGTTTGCATGTAATATATTTTGGAGTTATAATATTTTGAGAAATTTGTTACTATTATGCTTTGCTAAACCTTCATTAATTTTGTGACTTTATGGTAAAAGTTCTAGTAAAGTGAGAGAAAGAACAAAACAAGTTTGATCTGTTTTCTTATTTTTCAGATTCTTGAAAATTATTTTTTTTAACCAATTATTTTGAATTATTATAGCATGAAAGGAGAAAAACTGTGCTTCGTTCTTCCACTATATTTAACAAGTTAATAATAGTAATATATTTATGCACATGCAATAT
The DNA here is from genome assembly GCA_026770625.1 of Nicotiana glauca. Taxonomy (NCBI): domain Eukaryota; kingdom Viridiplantae; phylum Streptophyta; class Magnoliopsida; order Solanales; family Solanaceae; genus Nicotiana; species Nicotiana glauca. The sequence continues at coordinate 28,296 of MU721796.1, forward strand.
TTTAACTTGAAATTAAGAAGAAAATAACATAGGGAGATCATGGCTAATCTATCTACTTTGAACTAACTCATAACTTCTTTCTCCACTAATTTATGAATATTAGCTAATTGATTAATATTTTATGAACCAAATGAGTAAAAAAAAAAAGAGAGAAAAAGAAGGATTAAATTTCTTGTTCTTTACTGCCGTTTCATTTTTACATTTGCCCTTTTTATTTATTTATTTATTTTTTTTATTTTTTTTAAGTGTCTTATGTGTTTGATGCCTTAGTTTTGCATAAATAAAGAATATTTGTTTCATGTTGACAAATGTATTTGAATAATTTTAGAAATTGCAAAGAAAGTTGAACAACATGATTAACTAAAACTAAAAATATTTTGATCCATGTATTTTAGAAGTGAAGTAAAGATAGATTGGTAAAATGAATCATCAGGTCATTGGAACAAATAAATTACTTTCGGATTCGAAGTAATAATTCATAAGCGTAGTTCACTCGTCAATAATTTATAGCCAAATTATATCACCTTTCTCGCCCATAATTTTAGCTTCACAATAATTCAAAAAATGAAAAAAATAATAATAATAATAATCCTCAATTCGTACAAGGCTTTAGGTACGCTTTAATAAATTATCGTGATTATGTATACGTTCGCGTAACATAATTATGATTTTTTTCTAAAAGAAACTCAAGGGGGTGCATTCGCGCAACTTCAACCAAACTTTATTAATAAATAAATAAAGCATTATTAATTATGGACACGTACGCGTGACATGATTTTTGACGCGCCAAGAGAAAAGAGTATACGTACGCGTAATTCAATTCTTTAAATATAAATAAATCAAGTGATTAAAAGCGGTAAAAAGATAATTACATATAGGTCTTAAAATGAATAGTTGAACAATTAAGCCAAGTATAAATCGCTAAGCGACCGTGCTAGAACCACGGAATTCGGGGGTGCCTAACACCTTCCCCCGGGTTAACAGAATTCCTTATTCAGAATTTCTGGTTCGCAAATTCTTTAAAAATAAAACTTTCCTCGATTTGGGATTTAAGATAAACCGGTGACTTGGGACACCTTAATTATTCCAAGTGGCGACTCTGAATAAATAATAATCTCATTTCGAATAATGTCACTTTAATTGGAAAAACTCCCTTATATACTTCCCTCACGGGTAGGTGTGTAAAAAGGAGGTGTGACAATAGCACTAATCCGTCAATTTGGTTATGTACTAGAAATAGCTTTTGGATACCTATAACACTACAATGCATCAACGATCTCTGCAAATGCCAAAGCAAATCCCATAGGATTTGTATATCCAAGAAGATTCCCATTAACTACGTTTGTAAAACTTTGCAGTCGGTTGATCACTCTCTTCTTTCTGCCTGTTACAATGTTATATGGTTGTTGTTGCACGACTGCATCAAAAGTATCATCTTAATTAATATTTTGCACCTCCTCCACTTTTTCTACTTTAGAACTACTAGGCTGAGCTAGTGGAGTTTTAATTTCTAGCTTTATGCGGTCACTGACCCCATGATCTATTTCTGCTTTCGCATTCTCCCCCTAATAGTCTAGTGAGGCAGATTCATTGAATTTCACATCCCTACTGATAATTAGCCCTGAAATCTTTTGATCTGTGCACCACAACCTATAACCTTTCACTCAAGTTGCATACCTTTGAAATATACACTTCTTTGCCCTCGGCTCATGTTTCCACCCCTTACATTAGCATAATCAGGACAACCAAATATCCTTAAATTTGAATAATCAGCATACGAGCCGGACCATACCTCCGGACCATACCTCTAAAGGTGTTTTGAACTCAACTGTTGTGGATGGAGATCTGTTGACCAATTAACAAGCTGTATTGATTGCTTTAACCCAAAACTCCTGCTAACATGAGTGTGAAATTATACTTCATGCTCTATCACAATTATTGAACTCAGAATTACATAATTCAAATCCATTGTCAGTTCAAAGACGCCTAACTTTTCTTTCCACCTGCCTCTCAACCATTGTATTTCATTTAACAAATGTGGGAAATGTCTCATATTTTATTTTCAGAAAATACACGCACACTATCCTTAAGTAATCATCAATCAAAGTCATAAATACTTGGCACCACTTGTTGATACCCAATTTTTTCCTATATATATTTAATATGCAAAACACCTTCAAAATAGCATATGTATGCATATATGAGCATGTCCAAGGGTTTTGTCATTTTCCATATTTTAAAGGTTTTTAATTGATTTATTTCCCTTTTTTATCCATAAAATCCCATTAATTATTTTTAATAATTAATTTATTCTATATTTATGCCAAATATGGCTAGAGAAAATTTTACAAATTTTTGACAATTTTATTCAGTATTTTTAAAACTAAAGTGCACATAATTATAATATTAGCCATTTTAAAGTTTAATTATGTTTTAGATGTATAGAATTAGATCCTATATTTTTAAATTGTTAATTATATGTTATAAATCATTTTGGTACTTTCAATTTATTTTTCAGAAGTCATTTACTATTTCTTATAAATTAAAAGGTGAAAACTGGCCATTTAAATAACAACCCCTTTTGTATTTCAAATCTAGCCCAAATCAAACCCCCAATTACCCAGCCCAATTTCTAATTAAATGTGACCCTAACCCTTTTAAACCCTACCCAAACCCGAATCCCCACCTACCCCATTTAATATGGACTATTGATCATTCAGATCAAAGACCACCATTCCACCTGCCTAAAATAAACCGAAACGACCCCCTTAACCTAATTCATTTTCACCAACTCGCCGCCCTTGAATCCCCTTCCTCTCCAATTCCCTCTGCAACCTCCCTTAAACCCTAACCGCCGCCACCCAAACCAACCCTAATCCCCTTCGATTCTCAATCAATCCATGGACTCCCATGGCTGTTTGAGACGTGTACTGGTATCCTATGTCTTCTGGTTGCCTGTTTTCATGATTTCATGGAAAGATCTAAAAGAGATCTGGTCCAGTCTTTGCTCAACTTCTATCTATGATCTTTTCCAGGCCATCCATGGCTTTTCCGGCTACATCGATAACTTTTTGAAATCTTTCTCATTTTTTTGGGTTCTTCGAAACCGTAACTTTAAAGGCTTTCCGATTTTCTTTCAGATCTGTCTTAGATCTATGTATGTTATGAACCTTTTAAGTGTTTTCCTTAAAGGTTTTTTGATTTTTTAAAGCGACTCTTCGTCTTCAGCGATTAGGATTTTATTAACCTCCTTTAAAAGATCTCTTCTACAATTTTCAGTGTTGTTTTATGATTTTACTATGTTTAAACAATTTATTTATGTTTTTATTCTACCTGATTCATTGTGTTAAAACCCTAAGTATCTTTAGTTTTATCCGAGGTTCTAAAATTGTTTTTTTATATGTATGCTTGTTTTGATTGAGTTCTTTATGGTTAAATCCTTTTTCTTGTTTGTCTTGACTGTGTCTGAGTTCTTACTATTTTTGTTAAAACCCTAATTTCCTAAAACTTTTCTCACTTGTTACTGTGAGTTTTTAAAGACTTCCTTTACTCATTTCCGTGTGTTGGTCTGATCTTATTTACATGTTGCTATGTATTAGACTAGTTTCTTCGTTTTGGTTATATGTGTGAGCCATGACTGCTTGACCTTGTTGATTACCAAGCTTTGAGTAGTCCTTAGTCTATTCATGTCACTTTTGTACATTTATGTTCATCTAGTTTGCTCCCTTTTATCAATATGTTTGACCCTGCATGTCTGATACGCATGTTCATTCTTTTCTATTTATATGTTGAATTTCATAATCATGATTCCTTCTTGATTGATATTGATTTCCTCAAGTTAAGATTGATTGCAAACGTTTTCTTATAAACTCCTAATTTTACTCGTTTTATTAAGTTGATTGATTCCCATTCCTTTATTTGCTGTGATGTTTCACCCCTACTGAATCCTTTCCCCAAATTAAGTATATTATGTACTTAGACTCAATTATATACTCTATATTCTTACTATCCCTTATATGGTCAGAAATCAATCTTTCTCAAATTGATTTTCTTTCCTTAATTCTCCCCATTAGTATCTGTTAAGCAGTAATTCCTTGATTAAAGGGAAGTACTTGTATTAATAGGATTGTGATTGTGATTATTTTCATATTTGTGATAAAAATTTACTTGTTACCGTATTTTCTACTCATTTTCAAAGCTATAAATACCCTATCTTCTATTCTCTAAAGACACGAACAACTGAGTTCGAAAATCACACACTTACACATTCAAACTCTCTTTCTTTCTCTACTACTTATGCTACTGCCTTGTCTAGTCGACTGAAAGCCAAGACTAGACTGTGAAAATCTGATTGCTTTACTTTTCTTTTCCTGCACTTTGCTTCTTCAACTGGTATGTACCTAGTTCAAATTCTGAAACTCAAACTTATGTTTTCCCTTTTTGTCAATCACTGTCTTTTTCTGCACTGATTTAATGGCTCATGATGTTGCACTTTTTGTTTACTGCTCAGCATGCTTAAAATTCGGCCCTCTTTTGTTCAAATGTAATTAGTATGTTTACTTGTTCCTGCTTATGTCCCTCAACTAGCATGTCTTCTAATGTACTTGATTCATGACTAATTATGTATTTCTATTTTGGGTCCTCTATGTCCCCAATGCCTACTCTCCTGTTTGTAACTGCTGAAGCATGTACTCCTCTCTGAAATTGTTCTGTGGTTTTGTTGCTCCTATCCCTTGCTCCTTTTCAAAACTCTTCTGATGTTCTACAAACTTATTTCAAATATGCTATTTTAAAACTATTTCAAGCACTCTCACATGCACTCTTAGATCATTAGGTTCTGCCCCTCTTGTGTGAGCCTTGCTTTGGGACCCTTGAGCTCCCTCTGAATCTGGACACATAAGGGCTGGCCCTTCTACACTGAACCTACTCTTTGTTATGAAATATGGGTCTGAGCACTGTCCGGGATCCCTTGAGGTCCTTAGGGAACTCTGACACACCTAGGTATGAGGGAAATCTATGGAACACTATTGGCATTCGAGGTGGTTTATACATAACTCAGAGAGGAAGTCAGAATCAGGCTTCCTATAGTTGTAACTTCTTATTTTTTTTATTTTCTGCTTATGTAATTCAATCATATGGCCTGTAATAATTTGTAAACAAGTATTGGGGTCGCTAGTGAAAAGGGATGGGAAAATATGCATGCTATAGTTATTAAAGGGTAGAAAGCATGTTATTAGGTCTATATTCCTAATTGTGCAATAGAAACCATGGTTAGGATTCATTATGCATTAGAAATCATGCTCTAGGACATTTTTTTCTTGCTTCAGCACTTCATTCATTAATCCATGCTTTATGTCTATCACTTAGAAATCCTGCTCCTAGGGCAATTACAATACTGGTATACAAAGTTGTTATTTTAAAAATCCTGCAACTATTATGTACACTTAGAAATCATGCCTTAAGCACTCTGCCATTTGCATGTCCATATTAGATATCATGTCCTAAGATCCTGTTTGCATTTCGTTTAAAATGCCTAGTTGATTACTGATTCATGAAAAGGTAGTAAAGTAATAATTTTCACATTATGATGCTTCTGAATAAAATTGGTAACCATCTCTGCAACTAGAACATCATGTTTTAGGTATGGGATAATCTCCAAACTATTCTTAATAACTTGGGAGAACTACTGCATATTGCTTTACACCTAGGCAAGCCTTAGGTAATTACTCTAATAAAACTGGAACTGCCTTTGTTTAATCATTAACTGTTAAAATCAGTAGGCAAAACCTGATTTAGGCTTACTCTCTTTCTAAATGTAATAAGGCCAAGTGCCAATAGTAACTCATTTCTTATCATTATTTTAGTATCGTTTCTATTCTTACGTTATGAAATGGGGCATTTAGCATTCTAAGTTCTCAAGATCAATTTGTTTCTAGGCCTACCTTGGGCACAAAGAGGTTCTCAAATTAGGACACACTTTACATTCCCGCACTATGTATTTAAATATTACAATACTTTTTATATTCCTCACTAACTTGATTACCTTTTATTTTTTATTTTTTGTTTTTAATATTACCCTCCCCAAAGGTTAGTTCGTGCACTCTGGCATCATCATCTTATTCCACGAGATCCAGGGGACCTTCACCCACTCCTCCTCTTAGTTCTGTTAAGAGTAAGAACAAAAGGAAAGATGTAAGATTTGAACAACATCAGGAAGGAGAACCCAACTTAATGGGTTGAGGCCACAGATGACCATGGTATTTGGGTCCCTAACGAGAATATGTCACAACTTGAGCAGAAGCTGTTGAAATTTTAGGAAGAGCTCGATCAGGTTCGGAATCTGGCAAGCCTGTCATTTTCCCTCAGTACCCTAGATGTCAACTTCCCTAACACTAAAAACCCTACACCTCCTCAAAATATCCCAAAACAACAGAATCATCCCGCTCCTAACCATCATGTTGCTCCATCAAAGAACCAATGCAACACCTGCCATACCCCAAACAACACTTTACTACTCATCCCAGAACCTCAAAATTTCACAAATGACCATTTCCACACCCATACACCAGGCCACCATAACACCCTTATCTACGTGGAGACCATACCACACTCCACCCAACCTATCTCAAGCACACCTGAGTCTGATGAAAAAGATCTTCTTATAAGGAACCTGGCTAAGGAACTTAAGAAATTGACCAGCCGGATTCAGGGCGTCGAGGGGAGCAAAGGAATTGAAGGGCTGAACTATGAGGATCTTTGCATACAGCTTAATGTCGAACTGCCCGAGGGGTACAAACCTCCTAAGTACGAAATGTTTGATGGTACGGGTGATCCAAGGGTCCATCTGAGGACATACTACGACAAGTTAGTTGGAGTAGGGAAGGACGAGAGAATCTGCATGAAGCTGTTCATGAGAAGTTTTAAAGGAGATGCATTATCTTGGTACATCAGCCAAGATCCGAAGAAGTGGTCAAGCTGGATAGGCATGGCATCTGACTTTATGGACAGATTTAGGTTTAATACGGAGAATGCACCAGACATGTTCTATATACAGAAAGAACAATCCCACAGAGACGTTTCACGAGTATGCTACTCACTGGAGGTCCAAAACTGCTAAGGTCAGACCTGCCTTAGAGAGGAACAAATGAACAAGTTCTTTGTCCGGGCTCAGGACCCACAGTACTATAAAAGGCTTATAATGATTGAGAACCACAAGTTCTCCGACATTATCAAATTGGGTAAAAGAATTAAAGAAGGTATCAAAAGCGGTATGGTTACAAACTTCGAGGCCTTGCAAGCTACAAATAAGGCCTTACAGTCAGGTAGTATGTCCAAAAAGAGGGATGTAGGGGCCGTGATGGTTGCACAAAGGACCAGGTCTCCCCTCAAATACCAAACTTACCCAACACCTCCACTCATATATCAGCTAACTCCAAATTACCAAGCACCCTCACCTTTGTACCAAGCTCTGCCATCAACTTATCAGTCATCTCCACCTCCTACATATCATCCTGCTCCACCCAGGTACTCACAACCCGCTCATGTCTACCAAACCTATAATGCTCAACCATCCCATTGTCAATCACCCCCTGCACAACAAAACTTCCCTAGACCTCGACCAAATTTTGATCGCAGACCTCCAAAGTAGTATACAGCCATCGCTGATCCCATTGACCAGCTGTATGAGAGACTCAAAGCTGCTGGTTATGTCACCCCCATCCTTGCTGCAACCCCCGAGAATCCTTCTCAGTGGGTTAACCCAAACAAATCCTGTACATACCACTCCGGTATAAAAGGGCACACCATCGATGAATGCCGTTCCTTGAAAGACAAGATATAGTCTTTGATTGATAACAAGATCATTGTGGCAAAAGAACCCGCTCCAAACGTCCTCTGCCAGACCATAAGGGTGGAGGTATCCATATGATTGAAGTAGAAGATGACTGGGATCCCGAGGGATCCATCAGATTGATCATAGAAGGTAATGACCCAAAGAAACCAATAATTACTCTCAATCCAATCATAGTCCAGATTTAACCGTCTAAGGACGCTGAGGTGAATATGTCTGTACTACTTGATTTTGAAGCAACATCATCCGCAAAGACACCAGCACTAATTGAGGTTGAAGGCATGTCTCTGGCAAATGCACCCATACCATTTGAGGTTATAGTCTTGCCACCCAAGGCGTATGTTTTATTCGGTGTGAGGATGGCCTCGCTGATCCCAGTAGAGATGTCAACCACGATGCCATTCCATACAAATGCCATACCATGAGACTATACAACTGAGGCGAGAAGGAAGGGCAAGGTCATAATTGGAGAAACTATCGCAGCACAGGGTATGACAAGAACTGGTAGAGTCTATGCCCCTGAACACCTAGCTGAATCAAGCAAGCAGGCCTCCAATCGGCCGCCCCTCATTGAGACAGGTCCGAATGACCTTTGGAGGAAGATACATGCTAAGGAATATTTGGTAATCGACCAGTTAAACAAGACGTCAGCAGAAATATCCATTCTCTCTTTGCTGCAAAATTCTGAGGCGCACAAGAATGCTCTGTTAAAGCTGCTAAGTGAAGCATACGTACCAAGTAACATCACTGGCGAGGAAATGGCTAATATGGTAGGGCAAGTTTTGAAAATCCACAAGATCACTTTTCATGAGGACGAGCTTCCACCCGAAGGGCTAGGGCACAACAAGGCACTGCACATCACCGTGCAATGCGAAAATTATTTTATCACCAGAATCCTGATCTATGGAGGTTCCAGTCTTAACATCTGTCCGCTGGTAACACTCAAGAAGTTGGGTAAAGGGTTGCATGAGATAAAAGATGGAGAAATCAATGTGAAAGCCTTCGATGGTTCTCAAAGGTCCACCATTGGTGAGATTATTATATGCTTTCATATGGAACCAACCTAGTTCGATGTCGATTTCCAGGTGATAGATATGCCAGCATCTTACAACTTGCAGCTGGGACGGCTATGGATTCATGCTACTGGGGCCGTAGCATCAATGCTGCATTAGGCAGTAAAGTTCGAATGGAATCACCATGAAGTGATCATTTATGGATACGGTAGAAACCCTTTACACAGTCGCCCGACCATTCCGGCAATCGAGGGAAGAAGGAAACTAGGTGGAGAAACTTACCACCACATCGAACGGGTCAATGTTGTCAACAAAGACAAATGGTAGGATAGCAAAATCGAGAGTATACTGAATTGGACTGGGCACGAACCTGGAAAAAGGCTCGGCAAGAACCTCCAAGGAATCTCTAAACCTATAAAACTCAAGAAATATGGCACTACTTTCGGTCTGGGATATGATTACACACCTGGGAAGAATTCAGTAACTGGTCGCCACCAAGGCACGATCCTTACTATCTAGTGGAACAACCAATACCGCATTGGAGCAGACTTTCCAACATGCTGACATTATTCATAGGTCAGATGAAGAAGAAGCGCTTGCAGAAATGAAGAACTTGTTCCTAGAAAACCATGATATAGACTGTTGTGTCATTCTCGAGGAAGATTTGGAGGAAGGCCCTTCCATACAGGATGTGAGCAGAGGGGCATATATCAAGAATTGGACCATCAAAACAACCAGAGCCCGACAAGCCTTGGGGTAGCAAGGCTAAAACAAGCATCATTCACTATTTTTATTTACTAAATGATTTTCTTTTCGCATTTTCAATTCCTGCAATAAGACCTTCGATGTTCAAAATAGTTATTCAATTTATCAAAAGCATGTTTGATTTTCCTATAATTTAATATTTATTGCTATCTCTCCTTACTTTACCAATACATCATTACTATTACTTGTCTTGATGAATCAACGATTGTGACATGCAATGAGATAACACAACAAACAAACATTGATTCAGAAGAAGATGACATACCTGACGAGATTGTCAAAGAAGTTGAGAACTTTGAGAACAGGCCCAAGTCCAACCTGGACGAGACCTAGATTGTCAACGCAGGATATGCAGAAAGCGTCAAGGAAATGTGAATCAGCATTCACCTATCGCCATTAGAAAATAAAGAATATACAGAATTTCTAAAGGAATATGAGGAAATATTCGCATGGTCGTATGATGACATGACTGGTCTAAGTACGTCTATCGTGGCTCACAAACTACCAACCGATCCAGTGTGTCCGCCAGTAGAGCAAAAGCTCAGAAAGTTCAAGCCTGATATGAGTTTGAAAATCAAGGAAGAAGTCAACAAGCAGATCAAGGCTAAGGTTCTCAGGGTAGTAGAATACCCGACCTGGTTAGCCAACATTTTTCCAGTGCCAAAGAAGGATGGGAAGGGTAGAGTCTGTGTCGACTACTGGGATTGCAACTGGGTCAGTCCAAAGGACGACTTTCCTCTGCCAAATATACACATCCTAATCGATAATTTCTCCAAGCACGAGCTACAGTCATTCGTGGATTGTTTCACTGGTTATCATCAGATCTGGATGGATGGGGAAGATGTTGAGAAACAACTTTCATTATGCCGTAGGGAGTGTACTGTTACAAAATGATTCCATTCGGCCTGAAAAATGCAAGGGATACCTACATGAGGGCTCACGATATAATACACAAGGAGATAGAGGTATATGTGGATGATGTTATTATCAAATCCAATAAGGCCACTGACCACATGGGAGATCTGAGGAAGTTTTTCAATAGACTGCGGAAATACAACCTAAAACTAAATCCCGCAAAGTGCGTATTTGGGGTTCCTGCTGGGAAATTACTTGGGTTTATTATGAGCCACCGAGGAATAGAACTGGATCCATCGAATGTCAAAGCCATTCAATAATTACCACCGCCAAAGAACAAGAAGGATGTGATTAGTTTCCTAGGAAGGCTTAACTACATCAGTTGATTCATATCACAATCTACAATTATCTGTGAGCCAATATTTAAGATGTTGAAGAAGGACGCCACTACCAAATGGGCCGATGACTAACAAAAGGCCTTCGACATAATTAAGGAGTACATGTTAACACTACCAATCTTAGTTGCGCCCGAGCCAGGTAGACCCTTACTACTCTACCTTATAGTGTTATATAGGGCTTTTGGCTGCGTTCTGGAGCAACATGATGAAATGGGGAGGAAGGAACAAGCCATTTATTATCTCAGTAAGAAGTTCACTCCGTACAAGGCTCAATATTCTTTATTGGAACGTACCTGTTGTGCTTTGACTTGGGTAGCTCAGAAGCTGAGACATTACTTCTGTGCCTACACTACATATCTCATAGCGAGAATGGATCCCTTAAAGTACATCTTTCAGAAGCCCATGCCCACGGGAAAGCTAGACAAATGGCAAATCCTTTTGAGTGAGTTCGACATTATTTACGTGACTCAGAAAGCGGTCAAGGGATAGGCACTGGCTGACCACCTTGCTGAAAACCCCATGGATGGAGGATATGAACCCATGAAAATGTATTTTCCTGATTAAGAGGTATCATTCATAGGAGAAGACATTGCCGAACCCTATGACGGTTGGAGAATGTTCTTCGATGGAGCAGCAAACTTCAAAAGAGTTGGCATAGGACCAGTCCTAGTATCAGAAACTGGTCAGCATTATCCATTGTCCGCCAAACTCAGGTTCCCATGCACCAACAATATGGCTTTGTATGAGGCCTGCATCTTAAGGCTCAAAATGGCCATTGACATGAACGTGCAAGAGCTGCTAGTGATTGGAGATTCAGATTTACTTATACCTAAGGTATGAGAAGAATGGGCAACCAAGAACTCTAAGATACTCCTGTATCTACATCACGTATAGGAATTGAGAAAGAGGTTTATAAAGACGAAATTCCAGCATGTTCCCGGAATTCTAGAATGAGTACGCCGATGCATTGGCTACCCTATCATCTATAATACAACATCCCAACAAGAATTTAATTTATCCCATTCCAGTGAAAATCCATAATCAACCAGCTTACTGTGACCATGTTGAAGAGGAAGCAGACAAAAAACCTTGGTTTCATGATATCAAGGAATATTTGGCAAAAAGAGAGTACCCGGAGCTTGCTAATCCTGCTCAGAAATGCACCCTTCGGAGATATTCCAACAACTTCTTTCACAGCGGAGGAATCCTGTATAGGATGACTCTCGATTTAGCATTATTAAGACGTGTCGACGTAAAGGAAGCATCCAGGATAGTAGAGGAAATTCATGCTGAGACTTGCGGTCCACATATGAACGATTTTGTTTAAGCAAAAAAGAATACTTTGGGCTGGTTACTTTTGGATGACTAGGGAAATGGACTACATCCAGTATGTCTGGAAATGCCACCGCTGTCAGATACATGCAGATATGATAAAGGTACCTCCGAGCGATCTCAACACAACAAGCTCACCGTGGCCATTCACCGCCTGGGGGATTGATATTATTGGACCAATCGAGCCTGCTACTTTCAATGGACACGGGTTTATCCTGTAGCCATAGACTATTTCACCAAATGGGTCGAAGCAGCATCTCACAGAGCAGTGACTAAGAAAGTTATGGCCGATTTGTTTGCGATCGCATTGTTTGTCATTTCGAGATTCCAGAGTCAATCATTACTGATAATGGCTCCAACCTCAACAGCGACTTGATAAAAGCTATGTGTGAAACTTTCAAGATCAGACACAATAATTCCATAGCCTACAGGCCCCAGATGAATGGAGCTGTAGAAGCCGCCAACAAAAATATCAAGAAGATATTGAGGAAAATGATAGAGAAGCATAAATAGTGGCACGAAAAGTTATCATTTGCTCTATTGGGGTATCGCACCACAGTTCGCACATCAACCGGGGCAACCCACTATATGTTGGTTTACGGTACCGAGGTTGTCATTCCCGCTGAGGTAGAAATTTCTTCCCTAAGGATCATACATGAAGCTGAGCTTGACGATGGGTAAAAAGTCATTATCAGTAGCTGGCCCTTATAGACGGAAAGAGAATGAATGCAGTTTGCCACGGTCAACTCCATCAGGACAAAATGTCTAGAGCCTTCAACAAGAGAGTTAAACCAAGAAAGTTCACACCGAGGTAGTTGGTGCTGGAGGAAATATTTTTGCACCAAGATGAAGCCAAATGGAAGTTCTCTCCCAACTGGTAGGGTCCATACATGGTTCACCGGTTCTGACAGGAGGAGCCCTCATACTTGCAGAAATAGACGGAGAAGTCTGGTCAAAGCCGATTAATTCAGATGCAGTCAAGCGTTACAATGTGTAATCTTTATGCTTTCCTCATATGATATAAATTGAACTACGCCTAACCCGATTCTCGTTTAAGAGGGGATACATAGGCAGCCCTATATGTTCGGTCGCAATTCAATAAAATTTTCATTTCCCCTATGAAATTGGAAACTGGTGCAGGTCGCCACACAAGAAACAATCAGAAGTGTGAAGCAATCAAACTAGGGAAAATTTTTGAGGAGGACCCTCAAAATTCCGTAGCATGAGAGGTTGCAATATCCCGAACCACGTCACAGTCATCGGTTCAACTAAAAACTATTTTTAATTGTACATTTATGTCATACTTTTTCAAAATCATATATGTCTATTATTGAAACTACTTTGTTTAGCAATGCTACCCCAATGATACAAACGGTATCACCAGATCAAAAGTCGAACGAGTTAAGCAAATCCAGCAGGGATGCAAACTAACCTGCCCCCTTTACAAAACTCACGATTTTTCTTTGGATGTAGGCACTATAACTGCAAAATTATTAAAACATACTGTATGCCATGGAACAAACATTGTTCAAGAATGCGACTCTCCGAACCATTGCACTGGCCAACATTTGCTATCAGCACACACCCGTAATGTTCTGCATGTCACAATGCTCACAGTAATCACAACGCCGCAATCTACTATTAGCTAAGAAAACTCTAGTGTCATTTGTTATTTTATTTCTTGCATAAGGCTACTATTCTACCTTCCAATTTACATAAGGCTACTATTTTGCCTTCCTAGGTTAAGCTCTACCTCCATCTGCATCCGCATTGCATAAGGCTACTATTTTCCCTTCCAATTTGCATAAGGCTACCATTCTTTCTTCCGAGGTTAAGCTCTGCCTCCATTTGCATCTACATTGCATAAGGCTACTATTCTGCCTTCCAATTTGCATAAGGCTACTATTCTACCTTTCGAGGTTATGCTCTTCCTCCATCTGCATCTGCATTGCATAAAGGCTACTATTCTGTCTTCCAATTTGCATAAGGTTACTATTTTGGCTTCCGAGGTTAAGCTCTACCTCCATCTGCATCTGCATTGCGTAAGGCTACTATTCTACCTTCTAATTTGCATAAGGCTACTATTTGACCTTCCAATTTGCATAAGGCTACTATTCTATCTTTCGAGGTTAAGCTCTACCTCCATCTGCATCTGCATTGCATAAGGCCACTATTCTGCCTTTTAATTTGCATAAGGCTACTATTCTGCCTTTTGAGGTTAAGCTCTACCTCCATTTGCATATGCATGGATGAAAGATCTCCACATACTGCATCTGCATGGTTGAAATATCACCACACGCTGCATCTCATAGGCTAAAAGATCGCCATATACTGAATCTGCACGGCTGAAAGATCACCTCATACTACATTGCACAGTTGAAAGATCGCCACATGCTATTGCATCCTTCATGGGCTGAAATATCGCCAACTCATCCAAAGGCATCATCGTTTGGAGGCACCATCTTCATAGCCCGAGAATACCATATCATGTCCTGAGGATCTCTTTCAAACTTTTGCATATCATCATTTAAAGGCGTCATGGTTCGGAGGCACCATCCTTATAGCCCGAGAACATCATTTCATGGCATGCAAATCCTTTATCATATGCTTCATGGCCCGGGACATCATGGTCTGAGGACGCCATTCCTAACCGTCCAAAGACAACATTCATGGTCCAACAAGAATTTACATCATGTTTAACTTTGTGCACAATATATGCTTGTATTGCTTATTTATTGGTAAACGGGTGAGAAACGACCATCCCAACAGGAGCAATTCCGCTCCAGTGCCCGTTGCCATATCAAACTTAACCATTTCTGTAAATCGTCCACTCACCCAGCCTTAGATATCGCGTCCGTTCTTGAAATCGCCTCATCTGTATACTCCGTCGGTTAATCCTGAACTACATACGACCTGGTTCCTGTAAAACTAGGGATGTGTAGGTAGCTCAGAAGCCGGGGTGCGGCCTAAATCTTCCCAAATCATTTCGCTCAGTCAAAATTGGCCATCGTTTCTTTACCCGAAAACTCTTTCATCCTTCTCGGGTAAAGAGGGGCAGCTATTGATACCCAATTTTTTATTATATATATTTAATATGCAAAATACCTTCAAAATAGCATATGTATGCATATATGAGCATGCCCGAGGGTTTTTATCATTTTTCCACATTTTAAAGGTTTTTAATTGATTTGTTTCCCCTTTTTTTATCCATAAAATCCCAATAATTATTTCCAAAATTATTATTTTTGATAATTCATCTATTGTATTTCTATATTTATTCCAAATATTGATAAAATAATTTTTATAATTTTTTTTACAATTTTATTCAGTATTTTTAAAGCTAAATTGCACATAATTGTAATATTAGCCATTTTAAGTTTAAGTATGTTTTAGACTAATAAAATTAGATCCTGTATGTTTAAATTATTAATTATATGTTATAAATCACTTTAGTACTTTCAATTTATTTTTTAGAAGCCATTTACTTTTTTTTATAAATTAAAAAGGGAAAACTGTTTATTTAAATAACATCCCCTTTTTTATTTCAAATCTAGCCCAAATCAAACCGCCAATTCCCTGGACCAATTTCTAATTAAACCCAATCCTAACCCTTTTAAACCGTACCCAAACCCGGATCCCTACCTACCCCATTTAATTTGGGTCGTTGATCATTCAGATCAACAACCACCATTCCACCAACCTAAAATAAACCCAAACAACCCCCTTAACCTAATTCATTTCTACCAACCCGCCGCCCTTGAATCCCCTTCCTATCCAATTCCCTCTTCAACCTCACTCAAACCCTAACCGCCGCCACCCAAACCAACCCTAATCCTCTCCGTTTCTTACTCAATCCATGGACTCCCATGGCTGTTTGAGACGTGTACCAGTCTCATATGTCTCCTGGTTGCCTGTTTTTATGATTTCATGGAAAGATCTCAAAGAGATCTAGTCCAATCTTTGCTCAACTTCTATCAATGGTCTTTTCCCGGCCATCCATTGCTTTTCCGGCTAGATCAGTAACTTTTTGAAGTCTTTCTCAGTTTTTTGGGTTCTCCGAAACCCTAACTTTAAAGGCTTTCCGATTATCTTTCAGATATGTCTTAGATCTGTGTATGTTATGAACCTCTTAAGTTTTTTCCTTAAAGGTTTTCCGATTTTTTAAGAGACTCTTCGTCTTCAACGATTAGGGTTTTCTTAACCTCTTTTAAAAGATCTCTTCTCCGATTTTCAGTGTTGTTTATGATTTTAGTATGTTTAAATGATTTGTTTATGTTTTTCTTCTACCTGGTTCATCGTGTTAAAACCCTAAGTATCTTTAGTTTTATCCGGGGTTCTGAAATTGTCTTTTTGTACGTATGCCTGTTTCAATTGAGTTCTTCATGGTTAAATCCTTTCCTTTATTTGTCTTGACTGAGTCTGAGTTCTTACCATTTTTGTTTAAACCCCAATTCTCTAAAACTTTTCTCACTTGTTACTGTGAGATTTTAAAGACTTCCTTTACTCATTTTCGTGTGTTGGTCTGATCTTCTTTACCTGTTGTGATGTGTTAGACTGGTTTCTTCGTTTTGGTTCTATGTGTGAGCCATGACTTCTTGACCTTGTTGATTACCATGATTTGAGTAGTCCTTAGCCTATTCATGTCACTTTTGTACGTTTATGTTTATCTAGTTTGCTCCATTTTGTCAATATGTTTGACCCTACATGTCTGATACGCCTGTTCATTCTTTTCTATTTTATATGTTGAATTGCAAAATCATGATTCCTTCTTGATTGATATTGATTTCCTCAAGTTACGATTGATTGCAAAGGTTTTCTAATAAACCCTAATTTTACTCGTTTGATTACTTTGATTGATTCCCATTCCTTTATTTGCTGTGATGTTTCACCCCTGCTGAATCCTTTTCCCAAATTAAGTATATTATGTACTTAGACTCAATTGTATACTCTATATTCTTACTATCCCTTATATGGTCAGAAATCAATCTTCCTCAAATTGATTTTCTTTCCTTAATTATACCCGTTAGTATCCGTTAAGCAGTAATTCCTTGATTAAAGGGAAGTACTTGTATTAATAGGATTTTGATTGTGATTATTTCCATATTTGTGATAAAACTTTACTTGTTACCTTATTTTCTACTCGTTTTCAAAGCTATAAATGCCCTATCCTTTCTTCTCTAAAGACACGAACAACTGAGTTCAAAAAACACACACTTACACATTCAAACTCTCTTTCTTTCTCTACTACTTGTGCTACTGCCTTGTCTAGTTGGATGAAAGCCAAGGCTAGACTGTGGAATTCTGATTTCCTTACTTTTCTTTAGCTGCACTTTGATTCTACAACTGATATGTACCTAGTTTAAATTCTGAAACTCAAACCTATGTGTTCCCTTTTAGTCAATCACTATCTTTTTCTGCACTGACATAATGGCTCATGCTGTTCCACTTTTTATTTACTGCCCAGCGTGCTTAAAATTCTGCCTTCTTTTGTTCAAATGTAATTAGTATGTTTACTTGTTCCTGCTTATGTCCCTCAACTAGCATATCTTCTAATGTACTTGATTCATGACTAATTATGTGTTTCTGTTTTGGGTCCTCTATGTCCCCAATCCCTACTATCCTGTTTGTAACTGCTGAAACATGTACTCCTCTATGAACTTGTTATGTGGTTTTGTTTCTCCTATACCTTGCTCCTTTTCAAAACTCTTCTGCTGTTTTACAAACTTATTTATAACTTTCTGTTTTTAAGACTATTTCAAGTACTTTCACATGCACTCTTAGATCATTAGGTTCTGCCCCTCTTGTGTGAGCCTTGCTTTGGGACCCTTGAGCTCCCTGTGAACCTGGACACATAAGGGCTGGCCCTTCCACACTGCAACTACTTTTGGTTATACAATATAGGTGTGAGCACTGCCTGGGATCCCTTGAGGTCCTTAGGGAACACTGCCACACCTAGGTATGAGGGAAAGCTATGGAACACTATTGGCATTCGAGGTCGTTTGTTACATAACTTAGAGAGGAAGTAAGAATCAGGCTTCCTATAGTTGTAACTTCTTATTTTTTTTTATTTTCTACTTATGTAATTCAATCACATGGCCTGTAATAATTTATAAATAAGTATTAGGGTCGCTATTGAAAAGGGATGGGAAAATATGCATGCTATAGTTGTTAAAGGGTAGAAAGCATGTTGTTATGTTTATATTCCTAATTGTGCAATAGAAACCATGGTTAGGATTCATTATGCATTAGAAATCATGCTCTTAGGACCTTTGTTTCTTGCTTCAGCACTTCATTCATTATTCCATGCTTTATGTCTATCACTTAAAAATCCTGCTCCTAGGGCAATTACAATACTGATATAAAACGTTGTTATTTTAAAAATCCTGCAACTATTATGTACACTTAGAAATCATGCCTTAAGCACTCTGCCATTTGCATGTCCATATTAGATATCATGTCCTAAGATCCTGTTTGCATGTCATTTAAAATGCCTAGTTGATTACTGATTCATGAAAAGGTAGTAAAGTAATAATTTCCACATTATGATGCTTCTGAATAAGATTGGTAACCATCTCTGCAACTAGAACATCATGTTTTAGGTATGGGATAATCTCCAAACTGTTCTTAATAACTTGGGAGAACTACTGCATATTGCTTTATGCCTAGGCAAGCCTTAGGTAATTACTCTAATAAAACTGGAACTGCCTTTGTTTAATTATCAACTGTTAAAATCAGTAGGCAACACCTGATTCAGACTTCTTTTCTGAGTCATGTAATAAATATTGTTCTGATGTTATCACTCAAACACCTTGCTTTAAGATTTTAACTTCAGACCTTAACTGTCTATAAGTCATGCGGTCTATGTGCATTATCTGCGGAGGTATATATGAGCCTTCTACTTGCTTAGAGGTCGTGTACCAAGTCTAGATGATAGAAGAGGATGAAACAATTTCACTCTGAGAAAATAACACTGCTGCACCGCATGGGGCTGTAGCGTGCGATGCGGCAGTGAAAATATTCCAAGAGAAATGCAATGCCCGCTAATAAACTCAACAGGAGTGTTGCGGGGCACAACGTGTGTGTACAAAATCGCAGAGTAGTTCCTACTTCGACTTGGAAAGGGTAGATTCATCTGAGGTTGTTTCTACACGGTATAAATACACAAATAAACACGATTTTGAGAGGGGTAACCTAACTTTGAGAGGAGAACAAAAGTACGAAGCACTCGGGAGAACGGATTTTTCAATTCTTCCAGTCTTCTTCTAGTATTCATTGATTTTATGTTTAAAAATATTATTTTTGATGATTGTATGAACACTAGTAGCTAAGAACTCAAATATTCAGGGGTCATGGGTGCTACATAAATGTGATGTTTGAAGTTTAATTTGACGAGTTTGAGTTTATCACATTGGGTTGTTTATTAAATTCTACTCTTAATTATTTTGCTGAGCAGTTAATAGTGAAATACTATCTACAAATCTAGAATTGAACTCGAAAGTGGGAATTCTAGGTAAAATATAGAATTAAATAGTGCAAGGTCTTGAATTTGGGCATCGGGGAATAGATTCGTAATTAGGATAGAAATATACCTAATTGCTTTACTTGGTTGAAATACAGTAATTGTAAATGTATTCTAGTTAATCTTAATTCCATAGACATATAAGCATTAAGTTAGCTTGAATATGCGAGTAAGAACTCGACAAATTCTGATGAATAATATCAACTATGTCAATCAACAATCCAGATAATTCAATTAGTCATTTTAAGCCAAGAAAGCAACATAATTGTTAGATAGCCTATGACCTTGTTATATTCTCTCCTACTAATTTTATTCGAAATTACTAAAGTGTTGTGGTTGATTTCTAGTTATTTAATTTCTTTATAGTCTCTTAGGTAGTAAATAAGTTACTTACACATTTTGTGAGAAATCTCTTGAATCGATAAGTTAATTGAGTTTAAATCAGCCAAAAGCTAATCATAAGTCTCTATGGGAATGATAGTCTACTCACTAATTTATTACATGACGACCACGTATACTTGCATGAGTGTGTTTGGTTGCAACAAATTTTTGGTGTCGTTGCTGAGAACTTAGAAATTAGCTACTTGACTAAGTTAATCTTTTAAATGGTTTTTTATTCAAGTTTTAATTTTTTGTTGGCATTGTTTGTGTTAGCGCATGCTCTTCTCTTGAATGCGGAGGAGTAGAATCACAAACAATCTCCTTCCTCTTGATCCTGAAATTGAAGGAACACTTCATAGAGTGAGGAGGGAAGTCGAAGCTAGAACTTGAATAGCAAGAGAGTTGGACATCATAATTCAACCACAACCAATAGAGATAGCAGGTAATATGATTCAGGCTATGATAGAAGAGCGTTCAGTGATAGAAACTTAAAGGCCCAATCTTGCTAATATGACTCAGGCTATTGTGAAGCTTCATAGCACGGTTCATTTTGAACTCAAATAGTACATGGTGCATCTGATTTAGTCCACATGGCAATATGTGGGTCTATCTCATGAAGACCCACAGAGGCACGTTCAGAACTACCTACAAAATTACGGACAATGACAATTATCCAAATTTTCCCAAGGATTATGTCAGGCTGACATTGGTCCCTTTTTCACTACTTGGGGAAGCTAAGGAATGGTTGCAAAGGGAGCCCACGACCTCAATCCACACTTGGGATGATATAGCAAGGAAATTCTTTATCAAGTTTTTACCCACTAAGAAGACAAAGTTGCTGAGGAGCCAGATTCTTGGGTTCCAACAATGGTATGGCGAGACTACTTCATCAAGCTTGGGAAAAATATAAGAAGCTACTCAGAGACTACCCACATAATTTTCAGACTGATGAGGTGTTGGGTCATACTTTTGTTGATGGTCTAGACGATACATCAAAGATGAATCTTGACTCAGCTTGCCTCTAATAGCCGTCGAAGAGATAGAATGTCACCTCCCCCCCGCCCCAGTAGAGGAGGAAGAGGTGCACATTGATCCATATGGAGATGTGATATCAGAGTGCAAATTTGGTATTTGAGTTGTTCTAGCCCATGCTCGACATTGGTTCTAGACGTTTGTCCCTGCAGTGAACCCAGAGCCTGAGGTTGATATTGATGATGGGAAGTTGGGCCGCAAATATAATGAGATATACAACGACATTCGGGCTTTGGGTTTTGATAGTCTGTTCCATCCAGGTGATACGGTGAACATGAACCTAGTAAAGGAGTTTTACGCCAATTGGCAACCTGAGGCCAGTCTGGATGTTGTGTACGACGCGGGGTACGAGGTAAAGTGATTCCATTCTCCTCCAAAGTTATCAATTGGATTATGGGTTTAATCGAGCATTCCTACAAGCTCTTTTAGGGTTTCTTCATTGGCTAGACTATCCAAATATTCATCGAGAGCTGTGTGGCACTGACTCTTCTGCCGCATAGGTGCGGAATGTGAATGAATTCCACAAAGACACAAAGAAGAGAATATCCCGGCATCCGGCCGGGGTTATTTTGAGGTTAATCAATGCCAAAATCATGCCTACCCAAAGTGACATTGATGTCTCATGGCAGAAAGTGTGTTTGATCTATGACTTTTTGACAAAGATGCGGTTTGATCTTAGAGAATCATGCTGGATCACATGGTGAGAGCGCGATCACTTGGGGCCCGCCGCCTACGCTACTGGAGTATGATCACTCAGTTGTTGCAGACACACTATGTAAAGGAGGAGTTTCACTATGACCGGACCATCCCAGTGACATATCCTATCAAGGCCTTTGATATCATGGCAGTGATAGATCTTCATGTTGCTGCTATTAATTCGGACCAGAGGTTAGTCCGTGTTGAGGAGACACTGTAGCTGCTATTTGCTGACTTGCGCCTTCACTCTGCTCGATGGGAGACCGACTTGGATGATGTTAGTTTATATGGATCCACCATACTGTAGAGTACCTGGTCCTCTATGAGTTTCACTGGGAATACTAATGAAGCAGTAAGTAAATGAGACATGAGAATTTTTACGTGAAAAAATCCCAACTCAATTGGACAAAAACCATGACCTACACTTGTTGGCTTTCAACTTCACTAATTTGTAATCACACTATTACAAGCCACTTTGTAATGACTCTATTACAAAGACTTCAACTCAACAAACTTGTGATACACTTACCACAAGCCACTTTGTCACTCACTAGTTACAAAGACTATAACTCAACTAACTTGTGATACACTTACCACAAGCCGCTTTGTCACTCACTAGTTACAAAGACTTTAACTTATGACTAACTCTAGTCACAACACAAACTCAGAAGGTTTATGATTTTGAGTTTCCTAAAACAAGGCTTCTAAGAAAGCAAGATATAAGTTGCAATGAAGAACAAACAACAAGATTACAACTCAACTACAGACACACATAGACTCATTGTGGAACAGATCCTTAGTGGGGTTGTCTTCTTGTTCTTGACACACCGGTGACTTCAATCCTTTGCTGCTCAGCTGATTCCTTAGATCAAAATCTATCTTAGTAGCTCTCGATTCAATAGACCGTTGCTAACTTTATACTTTTCCAAAGATCATCTTTTCTCGAGCCATTGACATTAGAAACATCGACTCAATCCTGAACAATTATAGTCTTGTTGCCTTTCCTCTATCGGAATTAAATACCGAATCTCTAAATCATGCACTAAGTAGGCCTCCTTTTAGGTCATTCACTGCCCCAACACATTGTTAAGTACCCTACTATGACATCAATATTGGGAGATAGCAATGCATGAATTGTCATAACATCAATGCCAAATGTCAAAAGTTGGGTATTACTGATACTAAGATGAAATGATAGAACGACTTTTTGGAAGGTGATGGCAATAGCCCAACAACTACGTACGGAGAAACATCCCGCACCACATCTGTAGTACCATTACAATTCCTCAATTCCCGATTTATAACAAGCGCTTCACATCGCATAAGATTGAGTGGAAAGAA
This sequence comes from Nicotiana glauca, assembly GCA_026770625.1. NCBI lineage: Eukaryota > Viridiplantae > Streptophyta > Magnoliopsida > Solanales > Solanaceae > Nicotiana > Nicotiana glauca. The sequence goes on from MU721796.1 coordinate 51,477, forward strand.
AATGAAGGCATAAGCCTCAAAGGAATCAAACCTCACGATGAGGAATCAAGAAGGGAAGTGCTCCTACAACCCTATAGCCTCGCAAAGATAAGTACAGATGTCTCTGTACCGATCTGCAAGAAGTTAATTAAATTCCAATTTTCGTATTTGTTGAAATCATTTTCTTTATACAGTAAACAATAAATAATGAAATTCACAGAAATAACCATGAAGTCTTTAACAAACTTAATATTGAATAATCCCAAAATCATCCCAGAACCTGGTGTCACAAGTGCATGAGTTATCTCTAGGAAATAATATAATACAACAACCGTCTAGAATACAATTAGACAGAAAGTAAATACAGTAACCTGAAACTTAATATTGAATAATCCCAAAATCATCCCAGAACCTGGTGTCACAAGTGCATGAGTTATCTCTAGGAAATAATATAATACAACAACCGTCTAGAATACAATTAGACAGAAAGTAAATACAGTAACCTGAAACTTAATATTGAATAATCCCAAAATCATCCCAGAACCTGGTGTCACAAGTGCATGAGTTATCTCTAGGAAATAATATAATACAACAACCGTCTAGAATACAATTAGACAGAAAGTAAATACAGTAACCTGAAACTTAATATTGAATAATCCCAAAATCATCCCAGAACCTGGTGTCACAAGTGCATGAGTTATCTCTAGGAAATAATATAATACAACAACCGTCTAGAATACAATTAGACAGAAAGTAAATACAGTAATCTGAAAAAGACTCTACTGGCTGCGGGTCATCTCAAGAAGTGAAGCTCACCTAAGTCTCCGTATCAACTATGCTGCTACGCCCACTAGGCCACTAGAGATACATGTGCATGTGAAACAAAAATGCACAGCAAGTGTAGCATGAGTACGAAAACAACGTGTACTCAGTAAGTATCCCGTCTAATCTCGAAGTAAAAGAGATGAGAGTTCGACTTTGACACGTACTAGGGCTCCATTATTAATGTTTACCGTGAAAATGTTAATAATAATTAAACTTGTTGATGGGACTCTAAAAATACATGATCTACTTTTATGCCAGTTTCTAAGCAATTGATGCTAGATATATGAGATTTAGTAACAAAATAGAGTTAGACAGAAAGCTTTAATCAAACCGATAGGCTAGTTATTTGGGGCCTCGAGCTTGTCAATTTTGGGCCTCGAGGTTGATTCCGGGGCTCGAGTTCGAGCTATCATGGGCAATTGGGGTAGGGCTAACAGTTACGAGATAATTAAGTGCAACAATACTGAGAGAGTATGTTAAAGAGAGAGATAAGAGAGAGAGAGTTCTTATATATTTCATGTAGAACAATTGGAACAACATCAGCCTCTTACAAAGTGTCGAAGACCCCCTTTATATAGGAGGGGAATCCACTCATAGTACGAAATATATTAATGACAAAGAAGTAGGGATGGGACAACTAGCTAATGTCATGATGTAGGTTCAGACTAACCGCTTCAGAATAGCCTGACAAATTTATTTGCCCCAGCTACACTCCTTGGGATCTCCCCTCCCGTTGGTATGTAATGCCCCGAGGTCGAAACCCGACAGCCCTCAAAGGTGAGTCTCGACCTCGACCTCGATCTTGAACCTCGAGAAGTATGATCGCGGGGCACCCTAATGACTAGGAAATAGGACCCCCCGATTTTGTCATACACAGATAGTCTCCACATTTCTTAGAGTGAAAGTGATAAGAAACGACCTTGAATTTCTTCCTCCTTTGGTACTCTCATAACGACATCAGTCATAAGATGCCAAGATACGATACACACACAGCCCCAGAAGATCTCTGCATTGACTATGGCAGTTGGCCGTATCTTGGCCTTCTTATATGTGCATGCGGAGCTTCTATAAATACTCCCATAATTATTTTCTATAACTCATTGTATTCCCAAACCCTAGAAAATTTTCTCTCTTCCTTTGCTTTCATTTTTTCCCAGGAACGCAACTCTTCTTCTTCTTTCAGAATTTTCTAGGAATGGCGAAAAATTTCGCCTCTGCTTCTTAGGAGATTGAGATCTCATCCTCTTTGCTTTTATCTCAAGGTGATGTGGACACACCTCCTCGTGTTGAGGAATACGTCCTGGGATCTTTTGTAATGACTTTTGATTTCAAGGTCGAGAGACCTTCCTCAAAGCCAGAGCGTCCTGAGCCCGTGACTTAGTATATTAGCTTGGTAATAAATTTCGTAAGAGTGAGTGATGACTGGCGGTGGGATGATGGCGTGCTTGTGGAGATCCCTACTCGGGAAGAAGATATTATGACATATAAAGTCGGCTTTCTAAGTATGTATACCTATCCATTCACCTTAGGGCCGGTGGGTCCATCCTCACCCTCGATTAACCCTGTGATTCTCGACTTCTGTAGGCGGTATCAAGTAACCCTAGGTCAAATTCATCCTTCACTCGGGCACATCTTTATATGATCAGGTATTATTCAAACATGATTGATGAGATGCCCTTCACCCTCAACCACCGGATCAGGATGGATAGCCCTCATCTCCTTTGTGGGGGCCTAATCAAGCTCCGTTGTCGAGCCTCAAGGTCTCTCTTTGCCTGTACCGAGGAGCTCGGGAATGGGGAATGGGTAAGTAGATTTGTTTGAGTGAAGACTTCTGACCTGATCTCGGTGGAAACAATGTCGTTCCCTGAGAGGTGGACTGCAGAGTGTAAGTAGACGCGCTATTTAATCTTCCTTTGCTTTTCTTTGACAATGTTTTTCCAAGCATCTAACATTACTTCTCTTGCTATTTCAGCCGTAGCGATCTACCCTAGCACAGTTCCGGACCTCCAGGATTGGGTCGGCCATTTGTATTCGATTTGCCTATATGCTGAGCGAGTGTGGCGCAATTTATCCCGAGCTCGGTGGGAAGCCAAGGATCGTGGTAAGCTTCGAACCCTGCTGTAGCCACACTCTTCGATCTAAATTGCTGTTAGCAGCATTCTTCATTCCTTGTGTTTAACTTTTGAATTTGTGTAGGTCTAGGGGAAGTACCTTTGATGAAGGGAGCATTGCCCGTCGAAGGGAGTGATCTAGTGCCCGGTAAAAGGAAGAGAAGGCTGGGGGATCCATCGGACGGGCCGTCGGAATTCAAGAAGGTTAAGGTGGAAGAATCTTAGGACGACCCGGCAGCTCTGACTCCAAAAATGGCAGGAAACCCTCAAGTTAAAGGTGAGGGGGAAAGTAGCTTCCCGATGGCCCACGAGGAGTGTATATACTTGGCCGATCCTTGGGCCGTAGGGATGTAGGATTTTGAGCTGGAGCTTGATATAGTTGTGGTACGGCTTCGTAGAGGGGAGACAATGGATGGAGTATCAAGTACTACCCCCGAGTTGGCTGGTGTCCAGGATTCCCCTCGGGCTGAGGCACCTTTGATAGGTAGTTCGGAGGGGCCCAGCTCTGAGGCCCTAGGTGAACAAGGGATGGAGGCTTCGATTGATTTTTCTAATGCTGTGGTCGTAATCAATTCCCTTCAGGGAATGACCCTACCTCCTAAGGGAGTGAAAGATGCCCCACATGAAGAACCCTCCGATGCATGGACACCAGTCAAAGGTGGATATGCACTCGAGAAACTGCCAACCATTCTCGAGGGAATTGCTGAGGTTGATGCTTCACTTGTCTTTGGTGAGATGAGAAGGCTTTGCGACTGAGTAATTTTTACTAACTCTATCCGCCGCTCTGGGCTGCTCCGATCTTTGTTTTTCTAACTTATCTTTTTTGTGGCTTCAGGCTAAGGTGCTTTATGGACAGACTTTCACCCGGTATCAGGATGAGGTAACCCATCATGAGCACGAGAAAGCCCACCTTACTGAGCAAGTTACTCAGTCCCTATTTACTATTATCTAACCTTTTGTTAGATTCTAGTGTTTTAACGTCTTGGATCAGATTCACGCAGTTTGAGAAAGAAGATGCCTTGCTGAAGGAGGAGCTCTAGGCCAGAGATGCTGAAATTTCCGAACTTAAATGGCATGTGAGGTAGATAACTTCCGAGAGGGATGCCCTCCAAGAGAAAATGACCTCAGTGGGGAGTCAGCTTAGTGACGCGAAGGAAAATAGTGACAAGTACAGAGGTCTCCATTATGAGCTGGTAGCTGAACTATCTGGAATCAAAGATGAAGCCGAGACACTTGTATCCTTGTATTGAGAGTATGCTATTATGGAAAGCGCTCGCGTTGAGAGGGCGTCAGAGGAGGCTAGTCCAAAATTAACTCGAGCTGTGGAACACGTTCTGTTGGGATCTCGAAGGAAAGCTTTTGGAGGTATGCCGGGCGGCGGCTCAGGCGGTGCTAAAAATGAGGGTAGAGCCCCAAAAAGGGAAGATATCGTTGAGAAAGGGCTGCTGGAGGACTCGTAATCATCAGGATGCAACCCTTGGTGGAGCCATTAAGGATGTAGGCTCGACGATGGATTAGGATACTATTCGTTTCCCTCTTTGTATATAGTACTTTCATAGTATGCTATAAGTGGAGGTTGTGCCTTTTAGTATATCTATAGAAGAAAACTTTGTGGATTTACTTTTTCTATTCCCCTTTCTGTCTCAATCTTGCCGGGTGAGCTGGTTTCAGAGTCGGTAAGAATCCTTAGATGTGATATGGCCCTGGGGCTCATTAGGTTGGCTCGGGGATCTTTTACCCGCTCGGTCGATGCGACCTTTAATATAAGCTAGTGTTTGAGCTCTTATGCTTTTGATCAACTATTTTGGGCTTGGTGTTCGAGTCGGGTTTTGACTCGAGCTCGTTATACCCTCAAGCTTTTATTTTTGTGTGGGCTGGCAAAAATGGCTCTTATGACATGGGTCGGAGTGACCTTTTATGTGTGTGGCCCTGAGGCTTATTAGGCTGGTGACAATGGCTCGTATGCCTTAGGTCGAAGTGACCTTTTATGTATATGGCCCTGAGGCTCATTAGGCTGGTGAAAATGGCTCTTACGCTTTGCCCTTAAGCATATGTAGTTAACTATTTTAGGTTCTGTCTCCGAATCGGGTTACGACTCGAGCTCATTTGACCCTCAAGTTTTGTATTTGTGCGAGCTGGAGAAAATGGCTCTTATGCTTTGGGTCAAAGCGACCTTTTATTGGCTTTATTTTCCTCTCGTTAAGGACTTTTGAAGTAATTTTTCCTGACCTGTCATCGGTTCTAAAAGAACCTCGATTTCAAGTCGTTTTGCGGCGATGTTCGAGCACCTCGGGAGGGTATGCTCGAAGGCTGAGTAGCCCGAAGCCTATGATTTGGAGCTGACATGGTCGAAGCTCTTTTGCCTATGCCGAGGGTAGCCTGTTTAACCGGTTCTTTTCGAAGTAGATTCGAAGTAATGGCCTATGATTTTGTAGCGATGGTCAGGCATGCTCGAGTCGTGTTAGTTTTTCTAGTACAGCCCTATGACCGTAGTCATTTGTGCTTGGCCGAAGCTATTTTTTGTCCCGAGTGTAGTAGTTTGGGTGTTTATATCGAGGGTATGCCTTTTCAGGGATCTTACAAGTTTAAAATATAGCCTAAACTTCGGGATCGAGTTTATGCCTGTAGTAAGGTCTTACAAAATTTTCATGCCTTTGAGGTCATACAATTTTGTTGATACTTGGTATAAGTATGATTCATGCCTTGCTTGAGGTCTTACACTTTTTATTGTTGCCTTATGTAGGTCTTACGAGACCGAGTCTGCCTGCTCGGGGTTTTATGGCCTCGGGTTTTTTACTAGATAGTGATTAGCGACAGTCTCCGACTCGTCGAGGTTGTTTTGGCTCAGGATCCGTCACTCGTGAGCTCGGTATTTCCTCATTGAGGTCATACAATTTCAGAGATTCCGACCCTGAGGTCGTGCGATTTTTGAGGTTTTGATGCCAGTCCCCGAGTGTTCGGGGCACCTTTGGCCTTGGAGGTGTTTTATGATTTTCATGTTGCCTTGTTGAGGGCTTATGAGTTTGGAGTTTCGACCCTGAGGTCATGCGGATGCCGAATCGTTGACGTCGGTCTCCGAGTATTCTGGACGTTTTTTATGGAGGAATCGTATTGGCAAAAATGCTGAGTTTCCTTTGGAGTATGAGATGCTTTAACAAAAGGTACTTTTGATTACTTGGCATAAGTACATATTGTTTTGTTGTCGTGGAATACATAGGCACAGTTCATTCGACCATTTGGCCCGATACATCATTTTATTGCTGGGACCCCGAGGGGATTCCCTCTAGTATTCGGGGTTGATTGTAAAGGAAGCATCGAATACTTGTTAAGTCTTCCTTAGGTAGCGCGTGGATGTTTTCTTGTTAAAAACCTTGCCAGCAAAACCCTTTCGGGGACAAAATCCGATCGAAGGAATAGTGAGCAACGCCTGCTCGAGGGTATTTATGAAATCTTCAATCAGATTCCTTAGCAATAATATCCTTTTAGCATTGATATGTTCCAGTTGCTTGAAAGTTGTTTGCCTTCCATAGTGGCGAGCTTATAAGACCCTTTGCCGACTATTCTGAGGACACAGTACGGTCCTTCCCAGTTTTGGCCTAGCTTTCCTTTATTAGGGTTTTGTGGTATTGAGAGCGACTTTCCTTAGGATTAAATCTCTGACCCCAAAATATTGTAGGTTTGTTATTATGTTATAATACCCTTCGATTCTTTGCTTCTGTGTGACCATTCGGACCAGCGAGGCTTCTCATTTTTCATCCAGTAGTTCGAGGGCCCTTTTTATGGACTCGTTGTTTGAGCTCTCGTTAGTGCATTGGAATCTAATGCTCGGCTCCCCTACTTCCACTGGTATCAAAGCCTCGGCACCGTATACTAGAGAGAAAGGCGTTTCCCCGATGCTTGACTTTGAAGTTGTTCGGTATGCCCATAACACTCCGGGCAGCATTTCTCTCTACTTTCCCTTGGCTCTCTACAGCTTCTTTTTTAAGTTCTAAATGATGGTTTTATTTGTGTGTTTGGCCTGGCCATTTGCACATGGGTGGTAAGGCGTTGACATGATTCTCTTGATTTTGTGGTCTTTAAGGAACTGTGTTACCTTGCTCCCGATGAACTGCCTCCCGTTATCATATGTTATTTCGGAGGGGATTCCGAATCGACACATAATGTGATCCTATATGAAGTTAATGACTTCTTTTTCTCTTATTTTTTGAAGTCCTGCGCTTCCACCCTTTTTGATAAATAGTTAGTCATAAATAAAATGAATTTAGCTTTAGCTGGTGCCATCGGCAGGGGGCCGATGATGTCCGTTCCCCATTTCATGAATGGCCATGGCGATAAGACTGAATGTAGTTGCTCACCAGGCTGGTGAATCATATGGGCGAATCTCTGGAATTTGTCACACTTTTGGACGAATTCTTTGGTGTTTTTTTCCATGTTGTCCCAGTAGTAGCCTCCCCTGATCACCTTTCGTACTAAGGAGTCAATGCCGGAATGGTTTCCGCAAGTACCCTTTTGAATTTCTAGGAGTACATAGTCTGTGTTACTTGGCCGTGGACATACCGCTGGGGGCCATCGAAAGTTCTTCTGTATAGAGTCTCGTTTTCGTTGAGCGAGAATCAGGCTGCTTTGATTCGTAGGGCCCTCGATTCCTTTGGATCCGTAGGCAACTTCCCTTCTCTTAAATAATCAATATATTTATTTATCCAATCCCATGTTAGGCTGGTGGAATTACACTCAACATGACCTTCCTCGACCACTAATTTAGATAACTAAATAACAGCACCGAGAAGTAGGTCCTCTTCTTCAACCGATGATCCCAGGTTTGCGAGGGCATCAACCTCGCTATTGTGCTCTCGAGGTACATGGACTAAGGTCCACTCTTTGAAGCGACGTAGTGCGACTTGGATTTTTTCCAAATATCTCTATATCTTATCGTCTCGAGCTTCGTAGCTCCCATTCACCTGGCTTACTACCAGGAGTGAATCGCATTTTGTCTCGATGGTCTCGGCTCCCAAGCTTTTGGCCAGTTCTAAACCTGTAATCATAGCCTCGTACTCAGCTTCGTTGTTAGTCAATTTTGCGGTTTTTAAAGATTGTCTAATTACGCTACCAACGGGTGTCTTCAGGACTATACCGAGGCCGGATCCTCTTATGTTTGTGGCGCCATCTGTGAACAGGGTCCATACCCCCGAAGACGTGCCTGATTTTAATAAAAGTTCCTGCTCCACCTCGAATACGAGGGAGGGCGAGAAATCGGCAACAAAGTCTTCTGGAATTTGGGACTTAATGGAAGTTCGAGGTTGATACTCGATATTATACCCCCGAGTTTGATAGCCCATTTGGACAATCGGCCCGATAGCTCGGGTTTGTGCAGTATGCTCTAGAGGGGGTATGTCGATAGAACGTAGATACGCTGGTATTGAAAATAGGGCTTCAATTTTTGCGAGGCGCTTATTAGCGCGAGAGACAATTTTTTTAGATGGGGATACCTTGTTTCGGTATCCCCTAAGGTCCGACTTACATAATAAACAGGAAATTGCGTACCTTGCTCCTCTCGAACCAATACGCCGCTTATCGCTATTTTAGACGCGACCATGTATAGATATAGTATTTCATCCTTCTTTGGTGTATGGAGCAAAGGTGGGCTGGTCAGATATCGTTTTAGCTCCTCTAAGGAATGTTGGCATTCTTGAGTCCTTTCGAAGTTGTTCTTCCTTTTGAGTAAAGAGAAGAAATGATGGCTCTTGTCTGATGACCTTGATATGAATTTACCCTGTTAGCCGTTGCACGACCTTTACATTGTTCATCACCGTGATTTCCTCAATGGCCTTAATTTTGTCGGGGTTAATCTCGATTCCCTTATTTGATACCATGAAGCCCAAGAATTTGCCTGAACCCACTGCGAAGGCACACTTCTCGAGGTTGAGCTTCATGTTGTAACTTCTGAGGATGTCGAAAGTTTCCTGCAAATAAGTTAAATGGTCCTCTACGCGCGGGGACTTAACTAGCATATCATCAATATATATTTCCACTAATTTACCTACTTGATGCTCGAACATTTTATTAACTAGGTGTCGGTACGTAGCCCTTGCGTTGTTTAGCCCGAAGGGCATTACGTTGTAGCAGTAGGTACCATTTTTCGTGATAAACGAGGTCTTCTCTCTGTCCTTGGGGTTCATCTGGATTTGATTATACCCCGAGTAGGCATCGAGAAAGGTGAGCATCTCGTGGCCGGACGTAGTATCGATCAGATGATCGATGTTAGGAAATGGGAAGGAGTCTTTGGGACACGCCTTATTCAACTTGTCACACCTCCTTTTTCCTACACCCCGGAAGGAAGTATAAGGGAGTTTTTCCAATTTAAGTGACAATCGAAACGGGATAATTTATTAAAAATCAGAGTCGCCACTTGGGATAATTTATGGTATCCCAAGTCACCGATTAAAATCTCAAATCAAGGAAGTTGACTCTATTTACAGTCTGCGACACATAGAAATCCGGGTAAGGAATTCTGTTAACCCGGGAGAAGGTGTTAGATATTCTCGAGTTCCGTGGTTCTAGCACGGTCGCTTTGATCATACTTGGATTATTGAATTGTCTAATTAATCATTTTAGAACCTATGTGCATTTTTCCCTTTCAATTAGGAAATTATCTCGAAACGGGTCACGCGTACATGTACCCATTTGTTTGACGCATCAAAAATCATGTCATGCGAACGTGTCTACAATTAATAACGCTTTATTATTATTAAGAAAGTTAGGCCGTGGTTGCATGAACGCATACTCCGATTTTATTTTTAGAAATCGTAATCATGTCATGCGAACGTGTACGCAATCACGATGATTCAATTAATTTATATTAAGACAAGAACCCGACTTTAATCACAATTCTACTTTACTTCATCTAAAATACAAGTCCAATTTTTCAAGTGAATCACATTAAGGAAATTCATTTAACTGAAGAAGGTAATTCTTTTTCATTTTTTGTTTTCGAATATAAAATGTCAGACATGGTATCGTGCCCTCTCGGCCAAATCATTAGGATAACTCAAAATCTACGTAGGATTCTAAAAATTATAAATTAAACAACTAAACAAAATTCCTCTGCAAATCTTGAAATTATTTGTCTTCATATATATGAAAGCAAGAGGTACAACATACTCACGATTATTCCCATGTATCGTTCATGTGCAACTGATTGCATACTTGAACAACAATGACGTTGGCGACGAAAGCTTGACTAGAACAAGCAGAAACAATGACAAAAAGAAGACTAACAGCGATTTCCCAAAATCCAAACAGAACTGTAGACGGCAATGAACGGACGATGGCAAAATTGCACGAGCTTCAAATTCAATCAGAAAACTTGAGACTTGCCGGAAAAAGATACTAAAGGAGCTCTTAGTTGATGGATTTCACTGGTGATTATGGAGGTGTTGAAGCTCGACGACTCACCGGCCTGCTTGATGGAGATGGCAACGACAGTGAATGGAGTCGTTGGTTTGGTAGTTTTGAGATGAGGTGGCTGGAGGATCTGTGTGTTAAAGATCTAGGTGTTCTTTAGGCCGCTGAAGGTCCCAAAAATGGCCACCATTGGTGTTGTTTTCTGAAGAAGAAGAACAATGTAGGGCTTGTTCCAAACGACACTCCTTTTAGCTCTTCCGGGTCTTAGGGTCTTAGATTTTGTTTTTCATTTTTTTGTTCTCTTTTTCGGCTGATGTAGATGAAGTCAAGGGGAGGGGTTTTGGGTATATGGCTGCTGAAGGGTTATTCCCTTAAGTCTTCATGAAGAAGAAGATCACTCAAGGTTCAGGGGGGTCCGATTTTTTTTTTCAAAAACGATGCTTGTCACACCTCCTTTTTTAAACACTACTATATCCGCGAGGGCGTAGAGGAGTTTTTTCCAATTTAAGGACAGTCGGAACGGAATTAATTATTTAAATTTTCAGAGTCGCCACTTGAGAATATAATGGTATCCCAAGTCACCGGTTTAATCCCGAACCGAGGAAAGTTTGACTCTGTTACAGTCTGCGAACTAGAAATCCGGATAAGGAATTCTGTTAATCCGGGAGAAGGTATTAGGCACTCCCGAATTCTGTCGTTCTAGCACGGTCGCTCAACTGTTGTATTTGTTTTTATCTGATTTCAATTATATATTTTCAATTATGTGCATTAGTGTTCCGCTTTTCAATTTTAAAGAATTGCAACGTCGTGAAAATGCNGTTCCGCTTTTAAATTTTAAAGGATTGCAACATCGTGAAAATGCATTTCTTAACCACACCGTACCAGTACGCCTGTGGCTTTAGATACATTTCGACTTCGTTGAGAGTAGATTTGGGTCACATAAATGTGCACCCGTACTTGAGAATTCATATTAAAATTGTGCCTAAGATATCTACGTCTTATTACTTTGGGAAAGACCGTGAAATTAGCTAAACGGTCCTT
>MU721798.1:8137-33575 GCA_026770625.1 Nicotiana glauca
TAATTAAATTCTTTTATTAATCACCAAAAGTATTTACAAAGCAAAGCATAGCTAACACTGCTTGCTAATCTTTTGACTACTTCTTCTACTATCTATCTAGATATTTAAATTGTATACATATTGCCTGTTTCTAGGAGTAACTCTTACACTAACTACAAAAGCTATATCTCTTGCTATTTGCTCCTCTTTTCTGCACTTCTTCTCAAACACTCTTCTATTTCTTTCAATCCAAATATAATACAAAGTTTCTGCAAATATCAATCTGAATGTCATTGCATACATGGACTTCCCTTTAGCTTGCCTTATGGTCCATCGGAGAAACTGTTGCCAGCTGTCATTTCCAAGTTTCTGCTTTCCAATCCACTTGCATATCTTGCTCCACACTTGAGTTGCATAATCATACTGCCAGAATAGGTGATCTCTTGTTTCATCTTATTGTTTACACATCATACATTCAGGTTCTACACTGATCTTCCACTTAATTAGCCTGTCACAAGTTATTAATCTGTCTTGTAGCAATAACCACATGATGAATTGTGCTTTTGGCCTTGTTGCATTCTGAAACACTAGTGTCTTCCATTCCATTCTGTTGTAATCTCCCAGTAAGTAAAGATATATTTGTTTAATCATACTCTTCTTCCAATTCTGTGAGAGTTGCTCCTCATCAATTATACTATATGACTCAATCACTTTCCTTACCATCCAGCTTGCTTGTTGGGGAATTGTCATTGTCTTGAGTTGCTGTTTCTTGACATAATAATCATGTATCCATTTGATCCACAACTTGTCCTCCTTATGTGCTAGATTTCAGCTTGTCTTTGCAATATCTACCTTGTTCCATAGCTTTAGGTTTATTAAGTTGAGCCCACCACCTGCTTTTGGAAAGCAGACTTTATCCCATGCTACTAGAGCCCTTTTTTGTGATCTCATTTGCCCCCGACCACACATATGATCTACATAATCCTTCTACCAGTTTAATCACCTTGGCTGGAAGGATGAATATCTGTACCCAAAATGCTTGCACCCCAAATAGAACACTCTGAACCAACTGCACTCTGCCTGCATAAGAGAGTTTTTGTTGTCCAAGAGGTAATTTTCCTAGTCATTTTCTCGATCAGTGGCTGCCATTGCATTAGGCTCAGCTTCTTTGTAGATAGAGGAACTCCTAGATATTTGAATGGGAGGTCTCCTCTTGTAAAGCCCAGACACTGCATTATTTGCTGCCTTTCTGGTTCCTGCACTCCCCCAAAGTATGCTTCACTTTTGCTTAGATTTGCTTGCAGCCCAGATGCTTTAGTGAACTGTGTAAACTTCTTTTGCATAACTTGATTAGATTTCAAATCACCTCTAGCAAACAGGAGGAGATCATCTGCAAAGCTTAAATGAGCTATCCCAAAGTTTAGCACATCTAGGATGGAATTTGAAGTCTTTCTCCTCTTTCAAACTAGCTAAGTTCCTGCTCAGATACTCCATAGCAATAGCAAACAGAAAATGTGACATAGGATCATCTTGCCTTAGTCCTTTTGCAGCATTGAAAGGTCTTGTAGATTCACCATTAACTACAATGGAATAGTTAACTGTCTGAACACATTCCATGACCCATCCTGTAAACAATTGGGGAAATCCTAGTTCCTCCATTACTTGCCTCATAAAGTTCCATTCCACAGAGTCATATGCTTTTTGGAGGTCTATCTTGATCATAACTCTAGGAGATAGGTTCTTCCTGGTATATGCCTTTACTAGCTCATAAGCTAATATTATATTGTCAGCAATCTTCCTTCCTGGAATAAATCCTGCTTGTGCTTCATTTATCACTGTACCAATCACTTTTTGAATCCTAGCAGCCAAGATTTTTTAGATCAGTTTGTACAAGATAGTACAACAGGCAATTGGTCTAAATTCTCTTACAGTTTTTGGCTTTGACATTTTAGGCACTAGTGTTATGGCTGTACAATTTATTGCTCTATACAGCTTCCCCCATTTAAAGAACTCAATTACAGCTTCTGTGACTTCATCCTTAACAATGTGCCATGCTTTCTTGAATAAAAAAGCATTGTATCCATCTACTCTAGGTGCCTTCTCATCACCAATGGAGCATAGGCCCTCATACACTTCTTCACTAGTTACATCTCTGCACAGTTCAATTCTTTGTTGCTTGTTGAGTTTAGCTCCTTTGGTCATAACCTTCTTGTCAATGCCGGGTAATATATTGGCTGCACTTCCCATCAAAGATTTATAAAAATCCACAATCTCCTGTTGAATGCTCTCAGCATCAGTTAATCTGCTACCATTTAAAGCTTGTAACTCAGTGATTTGTTTTCTTTGTCCCCTTTCAGTCATCACAGCATGAAAGTATTTTGTATTTGAATCCCCCAATTTTATCCACTTTGCTCTTGCCTTTTGTCTTATAGCCCCTTCTTCTATCATACTCCATTTCTCCAGATTTATCATCATCTCCTTCTCTTTCAGTAGTATTTCTGCACTGCTGTCTGAGTTAATACCTTGTTGAAGTTGATCAAGTTTAATTCTGCTTAGATCTATTTTCCTTCTAATGAATTTAAATTCCTCCACATTAAGCTTTTTTAAAACTACTCTCAGTTCCTTCAGCTTCATCCATATATTCTTCATTTTATGATTATGCAACTTAAGGTCCCAAATCTGTTACACTTCCTGCAGAAAACTTTCATGTTACACTTCCTGCAGAAAACTTTCATGTTCAGCCCATACATTAAAGAACTTGAATGGCGCTCTCCTGCTTCTCTGAATTTCATTGAAAGAAATACTCATGGGAGCATGATCTGAAATGAAAGGTTGATCATACACAGTGGCTATGTGTCCCCATTGTAACATCCAGTCATAATTTCCAAACACCCTGTCAATCCTACTCCAAATTCTGTCACAAGCTTCCTGTTTATTTGACCAGGTGTAGTATTTCCCTTCCCAGTTTAGTTCACTTAGCTTTAACTCGTGAATGCAGTCATTAAAATCTTGAGTTTTAGCCTGAGTTACTGGATTGCCATGTTTCCTGTCTTGCAACTGTAGCACATCATTAAAGTCCCCTCCAATTATCCAAGGGGTGCTTATCATCTGATTTATCTCCTTCAAATTTTCCCACAGTTCCTTTCTCCTCTCACCTATGTTATAGCCATAAACTATAGTCAATGCAATAACCTCATCAGAATTCACTTTTGAGATATTGTAGTGGATCACTTGAGCTTAAGCTTTTATCATCTTCACATCATACCAGTTAGGATCCCATAAGATCCATATCCTACCATTCACTGCTGCATTATAGTTATTTAGCATCTCCCATCCTGGTGCTATGTATTGCCTTACTATTTTTTCATTTTTCTCCTTTACTCTAGTTTCTATAAGTCCTTCCAGCTCGATATTTTTGTTTTTTAGGTAATTTTTCATCTCCTTCCTCTTGTACCATTTATTAATACCCCTCACATTCCAAATCAACCACTTCATTTATTGATTTCTATATTCCCCACCTCTATCATGAGGTAGGTTTTTGGTACCACTAATACTTGGAGACCCTTTTTCTGAGCTATATCAGTTAGAGTTTGGAGTCAACATAGGGAAGTTATCCAAATTGAACTCTAGAACACTCTTTCTCTTATACAGCATCTCTTTGATATTGTTCCCCTTATCTCTGTCTGGTTACTGCATCTGCACTTCTTCTTGCTGTAATCCTTTCTTCACCTCAGTAGCTTTGTGAGGCATTTCACTTTTCCCCTCCACTTTCCCTGCTGCATTATCCTGCTTATCATTTCTGTCCTCTTGAGCTATAGGACCTTTTGTTCTCCATTCATATGTAACCTTCTTGGCCTCCCTTCTTCTTTGTGGCTGCACTACCTTTTGCTCCCTAACTCCTTGCTGGTTCTGACAAATATGCCCAATAGCTTGGCATTTATCACAGTAAACTGGTTTCCACTCATATTCAATTGTCTGCTGAAATATCCTTCCTCTAGGATCCATTACCTTGATCTCCATAGGTAGAGTTTTAGTGACATTTACCTCAATCAACATTCTTGCATATGATATCCTTGTTTGCTTAGTTGTACACTCATCCGCAAACAAAGGTTTTCCAATGGCACTTGCAATCTTACTCAAAGCTTCATTTCCCCAGCAACTCATTGGTAATTTGGGGAAAGTCACCCGTAATGGTATATCAGTTAAAAACTCCTTACTTATATCAAAATCTGGAGTCCAGGGTTTAAGAATATTTGTCCTGTTTCTAATAGTATGAGGTCCAGTATAGAGGATTTTGTGCATATC
Source organism: Nicotiana glauca (assembly GCA_026770625.1). NCBI lineage: Eukaryota > Viridiplantae > Streptophyta > Magnoliopsida > Solanales > Solanaceae > Nicotiana > Nicotiana glauca. The sequence goes on from MU721798.1 coordinate 12,422, forward strand.
CTCCATACTTTGAAATTTTATTATATAGTAGTCCTCTTCATGAAGAGACAAATCTGGTTCAACAATATCCAGCCAATGTTGAGCAATGTACCTGCGCATGACGTTATATCCTGGGTTTTCACCCACAATATAGGCAATCACAGCTGCACGCCACTTCTCCTCCTCTTCCTTCACATCCTGTACCTCGAGCTGCACCACTGGTTGACCATCAATGATCTGCGGAGGTATGAACTCCAAAGCCATTCCATGAGTAGCCACTCTGTTTTGTCGAAAAAGATTTGACCATTTATTCAATTTTAGCCCTCGATCTATGGGTTTTACCTCTGCATGTTTGCTCTGTTCAGCCCTTGGCTCCTTACCCTCCTCATCTTGAGTTTTCTGGGCTACCTTGTCTAGGATGTCCAAGTTTTCCCCCTTCGTTACTGTTCCATTAGTTTCACCTTCAGATCTCTGTTCAATTTCCTTTATTCCTTGCTCCTCCGAGTTGAGATTCTGATTCTCCGTCCTCCCTGAGCTAAGTATAGTTGTCATTTCCATCTCGCTTTGCTCCGATGCTACTAGTTGTGTCATTTTATGTATTTCTCCATCCGTCAATTTGGTAGTAATTAAGTTTCTCATGGTTACGATTGGTGTTTTTGGTTGCTTTCGTGGTCTTACCCTACCTCTTCCTCGCCCTCTAGCCATGGCAGCCACACTCGGCGCACGATTAGCTAACGTGCGCTGAGAGCATGGTGAAGACGAAGGTTGAACATCATGGAATTGGGTGAAACTTTTTCCTAAAGCTTCTGTAATATATTTTCCTAAAACACACTCCGACCACAATCCAATGCTTCTAGAATTAATCTCCAAACCCTATAACTCACTCCACAAACCTTTTTGACTAGAAACCTATTGGAGTGGCCACCCAGATTTTGGTAATATAGTTAGAGATTGTTGGCACAACAAGAACTTTGTTGATGCATCGCTAAATTTTAAAAATAGCATTATTAATTGGAAAATGATACCTTTGGTGACCTTTTCAAAAAGAAGAACAAAATTTTAGTCAGATTACATGATATACAAAAATCAAGTTCTTATGGATCTAGCACCTTCCTGCATCAACTGCAAATAACCCTTAAATCCGATTATAACAACTACCTTGAGATGGAAGAGGATTACTGGAAGCTTAGATCTAGAATTCTATGGCTTAAATGATGGTAACTCAAACACAAAATTCTTCCACATAAGTTCCACAAGGAAAAACAAGATTGCTTTTTTCAAAGACTTGGAGGGAAATTGGATAGATGATCCTCCAAGAATTATGGATCACACTCGCTCCTACTTTCAACGGGTCTTCACAACTAGCCATACCTATTCAAATTGGGTTTTAATAAAATCTGAACCTTCTAGTTAAAAAAATCTTGACTTATCATCTCTAGATTTTAATATATCCCCTTCAGAAATAAATGATGCTATATTTTCCTTTGAGCCTTTTAAATCGCCAGGTCTGGATGGACTCCACCCTTTTTTTACTTGAAAATATTGGCATATACTCAACTCCTCAGTCACAAATCTTTGTCATCAAGTTTTTGAATTAGGCAACCTACCAACGGGCATTAATGATACCTACCTTTGTCTTATACCAAAAATTTCAAATGCTAACAACCTAAAAAATATTCGGCCAATTGGTTTATGTAACACCATTTATAAAATCATTATTAAGATTATTGCTAATAGACTAAAATCTTACCTAGTTAATATTATCAGTCCTTACCATGGCAGCTTTATTAAGGGTATGCGAACTAGCGATAACGTCATAATAATCCAGGAATTTATGTTAAAAATGCATAAACAATTAGGTTCCAAAGCAAATATGATCCTGAAAATAGACCTTAAAAAGATTTTCAACCAGTTAGAATGGTCCTTTATATATAGAACTCTTTATCATTTTATTTCCCCCCAAAGATCTCTATACTCATCATGAGTTGCATCATAACTAGCAGAATTTCTGTCCTAGTAAATGGCTGTAGAAGTAATTTATTTAGCCCCAATAGAGGAATTAGGCAAGGTGATCCCTTATCCTTCTATATTTTTGTTCTCCGCATGAAAATGCTAGCCACTCAAATCCTTCACAACCTAGATATAGGAACTTGGACTCCTATTAGAATGGGAAAAACTTAATACCTATTATCTCACCTTTTCTATGCAGACGACCTTGCTTTAATGTGTAGTATTGATAGAAAATCCCAAATTACTGTTCTTACATGTCTTAAGCATTTTTTCACTCTATCAGGACAAAAAATAAACTATACCAAATAAAAAATTATTGTCTCCAAAAATTACCCCAAAACCACCTCCAAGGCTTTTGCCAAACTATTTTAGCATTAACAATAGCCTTGGGAAATACTTGAGATTTCCCATCACAAAAAATAAACCAAAATCATCTCACTACCAATTCATCCTTGACAACATGAGTAAAAGATACCCCGTGTTGGAAGGTCGGAAGAAGAAGTGTTATAAGCTTTGAATGGAAACTCCGGCAGGTAGAACAACCGTAGCCTCCTCCACACTGAACAATATGCCAATTCATATCATGCAGTACAACTACCTCCCCTTAAAAATTCTCAAACATATCGATAAAATTCAAAGAAATTTTATATGGGTTTCGACCAAAAAAATCATCTTATTAATTGAAAATTTTTGACTAGTGACAAGAGTAACGGGGTCTTGACATTCATACAGCAAAAAAAAATCTAGTAAATTTGAAAAACCTCACTTGAGAAGAATTCATAACACAAATAATCCTTGATCCATAATCCTTTCTTCAATATATGGCTCCACAAATTTTTTTAAAACTCCTCCTTTATATGAATAAGCTTGGTGAAAGGATGGGAGATTTGTAACAAAGGAATAAAATGGATTCGTCACACCAACTCAAATATGAACATCTATAAATCAAGTTGAATCCCTAAATCCTCAAAGCTTAGACAACTCGTTGAGGGTACGATCACAAAGGATTGCAATAGCCTTACTATCAAAGATATTTGGATTAATAATAATTGGGATCTGGCAAAAATCCCCTTTGATCTCTCTCAACAAACGAGAAACAATATCCTCTCCATACACCCTAGGAGATGCTTAAATGACACTCTGATTTGGATCTAATGGGAGATGAGATTTTTTCCTCTAAAAGTTGTTATAAACTTATTAGCTCCAACAATCAAAATACAAATAATCAAATATTTATTGTGAAAATACCTTCACAATAAACTTCCTAGTCGATCTTACCTTCACTATATAGGTATAAACATAGATCATATATGTTTAGTATGCAAAAATGATGAAGAAACCATCAAGCACATTTTTATTAATTGTAAAGCAGTCCTCAAATACTGGAACATGAGGGATTACGAAGTCCCTCCTCAACAAAACCTGTCCCACTGGCTTCAAACCATTAGAGATTTAAATACCACTACCCCATCCCCTTATCTTATATGGAAAGAGTTGTACCCCTTTGTCCTGTGGAGTATTTGGCTTAATCATAATAACAATAATCATGCCAACACGACCTACAATTTTAACCCTAAGTACTCCATGTCCCTAGCAACTGAGTATAAGCTCCTTACACAAAAAAAATATCTTACTGTTCATTTCTATGGAATAAAGATTGCATGGTACAAGCCTCACTCAAGTTTCCACAAGCTCAACGTAGATGGTACATTCAAAGAGAAAGAGACGTTGGTGGGTTTAGGAGGTGCATTCAGAAAATGGCCACTGGATAGCAAGCTTTCAACACTACTGCCCAGCTATATCACCACTACAAGCAAAACTAGAAACACTCAAGGAAGGCCTCAATATAGCATTAATGAAGGGATTCACTCAACTAATTGTTGAAACTAGTGCAACAGAGGTAATCAAAGCTTCAAAAATTGGATGTGTTTCTCATGATATGATTATTTGTATTTGCAGGTGGTTAATGCTCCAGTTGAAGCAGCCGTCAATTCAACATAATTTCAGGGAATGAAACAAAGTACCCCATAAGCTGGCAAAGGAAGTTATCAATCTTCCAAAGAAACATCAACTTTTAGATGACCGCTCTCTTATGTTATAAATAATCTGGCTACAGATAGGGTTGACTGTGTTTATTTTGTTAAAAATATTAGTACCGAAGTGTGTTGTAAGCTCGCCAACTTGGGCAACACAAATATCCTTAAGGCATGTAGTTTTGTGGTTGATGTACTGATAATATTCCGTAGCTTATATATAAATTATCTCCTTTTGTCAAAAAAAAAAAGAACTTATAATGAGTAGTAAATATTAACCCACAATTTATACATTGTGTTCAATGTTAAAAAGCTTAGGGGTTATTTGTTACACGGTATAAAGTGGGATAAGATGAGATAAATTGTGGTACTAAATTTATAACGTGTTTGGTTGATGGTATAAATTTATTCTGGGATAAAATTATACCGCCAACCAAACATGGTACTATAAACTTAGTCCTACACTTAATCCTGGATATCCCATCTTATCCCACATTATCCCATCAAACTTGGTATTATTTTATTACCTTCCAGGTGGGATAAATTAGTCTAGGTATTATACTCCCAAGACTATAATCCCGGGATAATCTAATCCACGTACCAAATGATCCCTTAGTTTGAACACATAGAGCTTGAAGGTTGGATTCGCCTCTGGGAACTTACTTGTGGCATGTTATTTGTATTATTCTTCGGGTTATTTGTGTTATGTTGAGGAACATGCAAACCCGAAAATAAAGAAGATAAAGAACACCAAATTTTCACGTGAAAAACCCTTCAAATCGAAGGTAAAAACTACGGGATCATAAATATCCAAAAAGCTTCACTATAACAATAAGAGGGTTACAAAAGTTCTCCAGATTGTCTACACAACAAGGGCCAAATACGGAGCACAATAGCAATAAGAGCAACAACTAATCAATTAAAGAAAGAGTATAATCCACAAAAACAAACCTGTTATTTGAGGCTCTAAATCAGGTGCTACGAGACTCCAAATCCGATTTCCAATGTTCAAATCTAATAAAACACTCGATCAAAATTTCAGCCCGATCCAACGGTTATCGAATCGAAAAACATGATTTGAAGTTGGCTGATCGGAATAAAAATCTGCAACAAAATAAATATTTTTCTTCTCTCTTCTCTCTTGATGAAAGCTCTATCTAAACCACTTTTATGTGCTTAAGTCTGTCAAAAACTTGTATCAATGAGCATAGAATAATTCTCCAAGGTTGTCCTATTTATAGATCATGAGTGGTGCTTTCTCTTAAATCCAAAACCCACTCAAAATAGGAATAAACACTGAATCCAATACCGAATAGGAAATGAAAACCAAAAGAGAATAGGATTAGGCCATTGGGCCTTTGGATGGACAACATGGACATGAGCCCAATAAACTTCCCCTCCAGCCAAGGGGTCAAATGTGTCTTGAAGTAGAGAAACTATTGACATGCTTAATGCCTGCCAATTTTCTGCAAAATTCATATTTACTTGTGGCATGTTATTTGTCTTATTCTTCGGGTTATTTGTGTTATGTTGAGGAACAAGCAAACCCGAAAATAAAGAAGATAAAGAACACCAAATTTTAATGTGAAAAACCCTTCAAAACGAAGGTAAAAACAACGGGATCATAAAGATCGAAAAAACTTCACTATAACAATAAGAGGGTTACAAAAGTTTTCCAGATTGGCTACACAACAAGGGCCAAACACGGAGCAACAATAGCAATAAGAGCAATAACAACAACAACAACAACAACAACCCAGTATAATCCCACATAGTGGGGTCTGGGGAGGGTAGTGTGTACGCAGACCTTACCCCTACCCTGGGGTAGAGAGGCTGTTTCCAAATAGACCCCCGGCATCCTTCCCTCCAAGAACTTCCCACCTTGCTCTTGGGGAGACTCGAACTCACAACCTCTCGGTTGGAAGTGGGGGTTGCTTACCATCAGAGCAACCCCTCTTGTCTTAAAAGCAATAACTAATCAATTAAAGAAAGAGTATAATCCACAAAAACGAACCTGTTGTTTGAGGCTCAAAATCAGGTGCTACGAGACTCCAAATCCGATCTCCACTGTTCAAATCTAATAAGACACTCAGTCAAAATTTCATCCCGATCCAACGGTTATCGAATCGAAAAACGTGATTTGAAGTTGGCTGGTCGGAATAAAAATCTGCAACAAAACAAATACTTTTCTTCTCTCTTCTCTCTTGATGAAAGCTCTCTCTAAACCACTCTTATGTGCTTAAGTCTATCAAAGACTTGTATCAATGAGCATAAAATAATTCTCCAAGGTTGTCCTATTTATAGATCATGAGTGGTGCTTTCTCTTAAATTCAAAACCCACTCAAAATAAGAATAAACACTGAATCTAATACCGAATAGGAAATGGAAACCAAAAGAGAATAGGATTAGTCCATTGGGCTTTTGGATGGACAACATGGGCATGACCCCAACAAACTCCCCCTCCAGCCAAGGGGCCAAATGTGTCTTTAAGTAGAGGAACTATTGACATATGTTATGCCTGCCAATTTTCTGTAAAATTCATGTTTATCTGCAGCCACCACCTTTGTCAGTATATCCAAAGGATTTTTATCAGTATGTATCTTCTCAACCTCAAATAATTTCTCTCTACGGCCATTCTTATCCAATGATACTTTCTATTTATATGTTTGGTCTTATAATGAAAATGTGAGTGCTTGGTGAGACAGATAGCACTCTAATTATCACAAAATAAGATGTATCTTGGCTGCTCAAAGCCAAGATCATTAATAAACTCCCTTATCCATAATAGTTCTTTGACATCTTCTATGACAGCAATATATTCGGCTTCTGTGGTGGATAGAGCTATGCACTTTTGTAGTATAGATTGCCAAGAAACAGCTCTCCCTGCAAAAGTGATCAAATAATCGGAAATGGATCTTGAATTATCAAGATTGCCTCCTAAATCAGAGTATGTGTAACAAATAAGTTCAGGCTTGCCATTGCAAACGCATAGCTTCAAATCTGCAGTATCTTTCAAATACCTTAATATCCATTTTACTGCATCCAAATGTTCTTTTCCAGGATTGAAAAGGAATCTACTAACAGTACCAACATCATGTGCAACATCTGGTCTAGTGCAAACCATAGATTACATCAAGCTACCAATGGTAGAAGAGTAAGGAATACGAGACATCTCCTTTTTCTCTTCATCAGTAGATGGACTCTGACTAATACTCAATTTGAAGTGTTTAGCAAGAGGAGTACTAACCACTTTTGTATCTGTCATGTTGAAACTCTTGAGTACCTTCTCAATGTATTGCTTTTGGGACATAAATAACTCCTTTCTGTCTCTATGTCGGTGGATTTGAATGCCCAAGATTTTCTTTGCTGGCCCCAAGTCCTTCATCGCAAACGATTTGCTCAATTGCTTCTTAAGGATTGCGATTCTAGATTTATTCTTGGCAACAATAATCATGTCATCCACATATAATAAGATAATAAAATCATTATCAGAGAACTTCTGGAAGAATATACAGTGGTCTGAATAAGTTTTCTTGTATTCTTCTATGACAGATTCAAACTTCAAATACCATTGCTTTGGAGCATGTTTCAATCCATATAGGATCTTTTTCAATTTGCAGACATAATTTTCTTTTTCCTTAGTTACAAAATCGTCAGGTTGCTCCATATAAATCTCCTCATCTAAATCACCATGAAGAAAAGCAGTCTTGACATCCATTTGCTCAACCTTTAAATCTAGACTCGCGGCTAAGCCTAGAACCACACGAATAGAAGACATCTTTACAACAAGGGAGAAAATTTCATCAAAGTCAACTCCCTTCTTCTGGATAAACCTTTAACAACTAACCTTACCTTGTATCTAGGCGCAGAGGTATGGTTATCTTGATTTATTCTGAATATCCATTTGTTAGATAAAGCTTTCTTACCTTTTGATAATTTCACTAACTCATATGTGCCATTCTCATGGAGTGATTTCATCTCATCTTCCATAGCTTCGATACACTTATATTTGTGAGTATCTTACATGGCTTCATCATAATTCTGAGGTTCTCCCATGTCAGTCAAAAGTACATACTCATCAGGAGGATAGCGCATTGATTTTTGCTTCTCCCTTGTAGATCTTCGAAGAGCGGTTTCAGGAGCATTCGAAGTAGTTTACTGTGCAGGAATTGGTTGTTGATTAACCACAACTTCATTAACTGGATCATACATAACATATATACCATGATCATGAATTTGATCTTGATCACTATTTCCATCATTGTCTTGGGTTCCTTCATGTGCAATAGGTGCCTTAGCAATTGAAACTGGATCAATATCAACTAAGCTCTCATTACTCTGAGAATCTATCTTCTCAGCTTCGTCAATATCTTCAATAGTTTGGTCTTCAAAGAATATTGCATCACGACTTCTAATAAGTTTATTGTCAACTGGATCATAAAACTGATACCCAAACTCATCTTGACCATAACCGATGAAGATGCACTGCTTAGTTTTGACATCAAGTTTTGATCTCTCATCTTTAGGAATATGCACACAAGCTTTACACCCAAAAACTCTCAGGTAATCATAAGAAACATCTTTGGCAAACCAAACTCTGTCAGGGACATCACCATCCAAAGCAATTGCAGGAGACAAATTGATAACATAGGAAATAGTGTTAAGTGCTTCCGCCCAAAATGTATTTAGAAGTTTAGCCTCTGAAAGTAAGCATCTAACTCTCTCCACTAGAGTTCTTTTCATCCTCTCTGCCAAAACATTCAACTGAGGTGTCTTGGGCGGATTTTGCTGATGACGAATTCCTTGTTCCTTGCAGTAGTTATCAAAGGGACCATAATATTCACCACCATTGTCAGCGCGAATACATTTTAATTTCTTACCCGTCTGTCTCTCAGCTAAGTCCTAAAATTTCTTAAACACGCCAAGTGCTTGATATTTAGATTTCAAAGGATACACCCAGAGCTTACGGTAATGATCATCAATGAAGGTAACAAAGTAAAGTGCACCAAGGATACACCCAGAGCTTACGGTAATGATCATCAATGAAGGTAACAAAGTAAAGTGCACCACCTTTTGAATTTACTTTAAAAGGATCACACAAATTAGAGTGTACTAGCTCCAATAATTCGGGCTTTCTTGAGGGAGCATGGCTATGAAAGGAAACCCTTTTCTATCTGCCAGCTAAACAATGGATACACTTCAGCTTTGCTTGTTTCAATCCAAAAGGCAAACTTTTCTTAGCCAAACACGTAATCTCCCTATCGCTCATATGACTCAATCTTCTATGCCACAATTCTGATAAAGTATCACCTTCCACCATATTTATTGAGTCATTAAGAATAGAGCCTGGTGTCACATATAAACAACCAGACTTGACTCCGCAAGTCAGTACTAACGAGCCCTTAGTGAGCTTTCATTTCCATTAAAGAGGGCATTATGGTAACCTTCATCTTCTAATCTTCCTGCTGAGATAAAATTAAAAGAAAAGTCTGGAGCATACTTGACATCTTGAAGAACTAACGTTGAATCATTATTAGTTTTCAAACAAACTGCGCAAACACCAAACACCTTAACTTCACTCGCATTGCCCATCTTTAACACTCCAGAATCAACAGTAGTATAAGATGAGAAAAATCTTTTCTTGGCGTGACATGTGAGGTAGCTACAGAATATACTATCCACCTAGTCTCTTGGGATACCAAATTAATGACGTTTTCATCATAAGCAAAAAGAAGGTCATCTCGAACAATTGCAGCAACATTATTCTCGTTATTTTCAGCTTTCTTTCCTTCTCTAGTGTCTTGATTCAACTTGAGGCAAAACCTTTTGATGTGTCCTTTCTTGCCACAGTGGTTTCATGTAATATTATAGTATTTGGATCTTGACTGACTTCTACTTTTACGTCTATTCCTTGAGCCTATTATTCTATCTCTTCCCCGGTCTTCTGTAACCAAGATATCTGCTTGTGAGGGCGAACCCTGAGATTGTCTCCTTACTTCCTCGTTCAACATACCACTCTTGGCATATTGCATGGTCACCTTACCTCCAGGAGCTGAATTTGTCAAAGAAACACGAAGAGTTTCCCAAGAGTCTGGAAGAGTATTAAGAAGCCAAAGTCCTCGTATCTCATCATCAAAATTAACTCCTATTCTAGATAGCTGATCGAGGATGCCCAGAAAATCATTTATGTGATCAAGGATAGGGCTGCCTTCCTTGTATTTAAAGGTCATCAATTGCTTTAGCAGAAATAATTTATTGTTCCCAGTTTTGAAGCATAAAGAGTCTCTAGCTTTTCCCATAATGATCTTGCTTATATCTCATTCACAATATGGTTGCGTACATTATCTTCAACCCATTATCGTATATATCCACATACTTGTTGGCGATCGAAATCCCAACCTTCATTGGAATTATTCTCGAGTTTATGAGCTAAAAAAACGAGTAGATGCATCTTCTTCACGAACAACAAGTACTTCAACTTGCTTCTCCAAACATAATAATTTCTCTCATTTAAATATACCATCTTACTCATATTCGCCTCCATTCCGTAACAACCTGGATAAATAACCAAGGCTCTGATATACTGTTATGTTGAGGAAGAGGCAAACCCGAAAATAAAGAAGATAAAGAACACCAAATTATAACATGAAAAACCTTTCAAATCGAAGGTAAAAACTACGGGATCACAGAGATCCAAAAAGCTTCACTATAACAATAAGAGGGTTACAAAAGTTCTTCAAATTGGCAACACAATAAGGGTCAAACACGAAGCAACAATAGCAACACCTAATCAAATTGAAGAAAGAGTACAATCTACAAAAATGAAGCTGCTATTCGAGGCTCGAAATAAGATGCTATGAGCCTCTAAATATGATCTCCACTGTTCAAATCCAAGACCAAGATGTTAAGAACGCTCAGTTAAACTTTAGCCTGATCCAACGGTTAACGAATCAGAAAAAGTGATTTGAAGTTATCTTGTCGGAATAAAAATCTGTAGCAAAACAAATACTTGTCTTCTCTCTTCTCTCTTGATGAAGCTCTCTCTAAACCATTCTTATGTGCTTAAGTCTATCAAAGACTTGTATCAACGAGTATAATAATTCTCCAAGGTTGTTCTATTTATAGATCATGAGTGACGCTTTCTCTTAAAGCCAAAACCCACTCAAAATAGGAATAAATAACGAATCCAATTTCAAATAGGAATGGAAACCAAAAGAGAATAGGATTAGTCCATTGTGCCTTTGGCTCGACAACATGGGCAAGGGCCTAACAATTAGTTCCACTTATTATGAATATTTACGTATAATTATCCTCTAGTTAATAGTATATAAATTTATTTTATATTATCACAGTATGAAATTAATTATATATATATATATATATATATATATATATGTCACGACCCCAGTTCACCCTCAATGAACATGTCGTTATGACACCTAGTTCCTACAACTAGGTAAGCCTAACAATGCGAAAATTTAATATAACTTGTGGAATAATTAATTAAAACTAAACATATGTAAAATAATGACTGCATATAAGGCCGCTCGGTCTATACAACCCAAAAGAAATGCGGAAGTCTACAACTCAATCCCAAAACCTGAAAATTCACGAGAACCACAGGCTAATAGGAACATAGTACGCTGCTCTAACTCCAGAATATCTAAACAACTGAGAGAAAGGAATAAACTAGATACTAAAGCTGGAACAGAATAGAGACTCCTGGTCTGCGGACGCGACAGATATACTTCGAAGTCTCCGTATAAATCCTCGCCTCAAGGATAGTGCACCTGAGATGAAGTACCTGGATCTGCACATGAAAAACATGCGCAGAATGGGCATGAGTACACCACAACGGTACTTAGTAAGTGCCAAGCCTAACCTCGATTGGGTAGTGACGAGGAAGGTCAGGGCCCTACTGAGCTAAAACAAAATAAATAATAGGATAAGGAAAAATAATATAGATAAAGTCTACAGCGAGAATCTAAACAGGATAAATAAGGAATGCAGTACTAGAAGGCAGAAACAGGATAATACAAGGAAATGCTGCTCATAATAGGAATGATAACCGGGGATCTCTTGGTATCCCGAGGATCTCTTAGTATCCTCACCATATACACGAGGGATCTCTTGGTATCCCGAGGATCTCTTGGTATCCTCAATAGCAATTCGGGGATCTCTTGGTATCCCGAGGATCTCTTGGTATCCTCAATAGCAAATTCAGGGATATCTTGGTATCCCGAGGATCTCTTGGTATCCTCAAAATCAAATTCGAGGATCTCTTAGTATCCCGCACTCTCAGTCCAGAACATATCACGTGCAGGGGATCTCCGGGGATGTCGTCCCGTAGTCCAAAATTTAAAATATATAATAACGGCTCAAACAACAAGAAAAGTACTAAACTCGGAACAAGCAATAACAAATTCTAGCCTAACATGCTTCACGGAGTACAAACAAAGACAGTTTAAGAAAATAGGCAAGTAAGTCAACTAAACATGCTTCTCTAAACTAATGCAGGAAAAACTTACAATTAGGATAAAGAGATAAGCAAGAAAACTCAATTGAAATACTTCAAGTAAAAACGAATTTTTCAACAATTAGCTCAAGTACGCATTCGTCACCTTACGTAAGAGGCATTCAAATATCAAATATCATGTCCTAAGGGGAAAAAAGTCCCCCACAAAAGGTTAGACAAGCCACTTACCTCGAACCGACTCAAAAATCAACTAGAACCCATGCCTTTACCACGAGTATCCGACTCCAAATGGCTCAAATATATTCAATTCAATTACACATTATAAATAACATTGCAAACAACTGGTTCCACTATGAAATTTAAAGCTAGGGCGCGAAAATAGGTAAAATAACCAAAATGCCCCTCAGGCCGATGTCTCGGAATCGCGTAATTTTCACATTTTTAGAACCCTCATACTCTCACGAGTCTAACCATATAAAATTCTCCCAAATCGGAGGTCGAATGCCCACTCAATACTCAATAGCTTAGCCAATGAAGTTTTACCCAAATTATCCAATTTTTGATCCTTAAATTCGAATTTTAATGATGGATTTAACTACAAAATGATGAAATATAACTAGAAGGGATCAAAGAAATGTTACCCAATAATCTCCTCTTCAAAACCCTCTCAAAATCGCCCTCTCCCGAGCTCAAACTTGATTTTTCCAACTTTTGAAACATAACCGTCGAATTTACTATTTCTGTTCAGGCATTTCCGCTTCTGCGGACAAGGGACCGCTTCTGCAGCTTCCACTTATGCTCCCAGTTTTCGCATCTGCGGTTTCCCACCTGCAGGTGCGGTAACGCTTCTGCGGTAAAAATTCCGCATATGCGGATCCTGTTACTCCTGCTCAATTCCGCATCTGCGACTGACTGGCGACTTCAGCGGCTCCACACCTGCGGAACCCAAACTGCAGCTGCGGTTATGATAGTAGACAGAACCTTCAGCAATTTATTCCATTTCCAAACATTCCGCCAACCACCCAAAATCATCCCGAGACCCCCGAGACCTCAACCAAAGGCACTAATACCCCCTAATACCTCATTCAAACTTGTACCAATCTTTAAAACACCTAAAACAACACCGGAAACCTGATTTAATCAATGATTCAAGCCTAAGAACTTCAAATTTCTCCCAAATACGCTTTCGATCAAAAACCTAACCAAAACACATCCGAATGACCTGAAATTTTGCTCACACATCCTAAATGATATGACGGAACTACTGCAACTTTCGGAATTCCATTCCGAACCTCGGATCAAAAACTCACTATCGAACGGGAAACTTCAAAAGTATAAATTTCGGCATTTCAAGCCTAAATGAGCTACGGACGTCCAAAATACATTCCAAACACACTTCCAACCCCGAAATCACCTAACGGAACCATCGGATTTCCATTCCGAGGCCGTCTTTACAATGTTCCGATTACGGACCATTTTTCAACTCTTAAGGTCTCATTTAGGGATTAAGTGTCCCAAAACACTCCAAACCCTAACACCGAACGTCCTGGCAAACCAAAATAGCAAAAATGAACTTAGGGGAAACAGTTAATGGCAAATCGAGGCGTAAATTCCAAAAACGACCAGCCGGGTCGTTACATCCTCCTACACATAAACATTCGTTCGTCCTCGAACGAGCATAGACAACATACCTAAAGTAGTGAAAAGATGAGGGTATCGGCTGCGCATATCCCGCTCGGTCTCCCAAGACGCCTCCTCGACTGGCTGGACCCGCCACTGAACCTTTACTGAAGCAATGTTCTTCGACCTCAACTTTCTGATATGCCTGTCCAATATAGCCACTGGCTCCTCAACATAAGATAGATCCTTGTCCAACTGGACTGAACTGAAATCCAACATGTGCAACGGGTCCCGGTGATACCTCCAGAGCATTGAAACATGAAATACCAGATGAACCCCAGCCAAACTGGGAGGCAAGGCAAGCTCATAAGCAACCTCCCCAACTCGCCTCAAAATCTCAAAAGGGCCAATAAACCTCGGACACAACTTCCCTTTCTTCCCAAACCTCATGACGCATTTCATAGGTGAAACCCGGAGCAGAACCCGCTCACCAACCATATATGAAACATCACGAACCTTCCTGTCCGCGTAGCTCTTCTGTCTGGACTGGGCTGTACGAAGCATATTCTGAATCATCTTAACCTTCTCCAATGCGTCCTGAACCAACTCTGTGTCAATAGCCTGGCCTCACCCGGCTCAAACCAACCCACCGGAGATCCACACCTCTTACCATATAAAGCCTAATACGACGCCATTTGAATGATGGATTGATAACTGTTGTTGTAAGCAAACTCCACCGATGGCAAAAACTGATCCCAATACCCTCCAAACTTAATCACACACGCACGGAGCATATTCTCAAGAATATGAATAGTGCGTTCGGACTGTCCGTCCGTCTGGGGGTGAAATGATGTGCTCAACTCCACCCGAGTACCTAGCTACTGCTGCACGGCTCTCCAAAACCGCGATGTAAACTGAGTACCTCTATCTGAAATAATAGAAACTGGGATACCATGGAGACGGACGATCTCCCGGATATAAATCTCCGCCAACCGCTCCGATGAATAAGTGGTGCACACCGGAATGAAATGAACGGACTTGGTCAGCCGATCTACAATGACCTAAATGGCATCAAACTTCTTCAAGGTCCGTGGGAGTCCCGTTACAAAATCCATGGTGATGCGCTCCCATTTCCACTCTGGAATCTCTATCTGCTGAAGCAACCCATCTGGTTGCTGGTGCTCATACTTCACCTGCTGGCAGTTGAGGCATCTAGACACATAACCAACTATATCTTTCTTCATTCGCCTCCGCAAATAGTGTTGCCTCAAGTCCTGATACATCTTCGCGGCACCCGAATGGATGGAATACCGCGAACTATAGGCCTCTGCTAAAATCAACTCTCGAAGCTCATCAACATTGGGCACACAAATTTGGCCCTGCATCCTCAATACCCCGTCATCTCCGATGGTCACATCTTTGGCATCACCACGATGAACCTTGTCCTTAAGGACAATCAAATGAGGGTCATCATACTGTCGCTCCCTGATACGATCAAATAAGGAAGACCGGGAAACCACACAAGCTAGAACCCGACTGGGCTCCGAAAGATCCAATCTCACAAACTGGCTGGCTAAGTCCTGCACATCCATCGTCATAGGCCTCTCTGAAGTTGGTAAATATGTCAAACTCCCCAAACTCTTCGCCGGGTGACTCAAGGCATCCGCCACCACATTGGCCTTGCCCGGGTGATACAGAATAGTAATATCATAATCCTTCAGTAACTCCAACCACATCCTCTGGCGCAAGTTTAGATCTTTTTGCTTGAACAAGTGTTGTAAACTCCAATGATCTGTGTAAATCTCACAAGGCACGCCGTACAAGTAATGACACCAGATCTTCAAGGCATGAACAATAGCAGCTAACTCAAGGTCATGGACTGGGTAGTTCTTCTCATGTATCTTCAACTGTCTGGGTGCATAGGCAATCACCCTACCATCCTGCATCAACACCGCTCCAAGTCCAACCCGTGAGGCATCACAATAAACTGTATAGGACCCCAAACCAGTAGGCGCTATCAGAATATAGGCTGAAGTCAAAGCTGTCTTGAGCTTCTGAAAGCTCGCCTCACACTCATCCGTCCACTGAAATGGAGCACCCTTCTGGGTCAATCTAGTCATAGGGGCTGCAATTGATGAAAACCCCTCCACAAAATGACAGTAATAACCCGCCAAGCCAAGGAAACTACGAATCTCTGTAGCGGAGGAGGGCCTGGGCCAACTCTGCACGACCTCCACCTTCTTCGGATCCACCCGGATGCCCTCACTCGATACCATATGGCCTAGGAATGCCACAGAACTCAACTAAAACTCACATTTTGAGAACTTTGCATATAACTTCTTCTCTCTCAGGGTCTGAAACACTGTCCTCAGGTGCTGCTCATGATCTTCCCGACTTCAGGAGTATACAAGAATATCATCTATGAAAACAATGATGAACGAGTCGAGATAGGTCCTGAATACACTATGCATCAAATGCATAAAATTTGTTGGGGCATTGGTCAGCCTAAATGACATAACAAAGAACTCGTAATGTCCATAATGAGTCCTGAAAACAGTCTTTAGATATCTGGCTCCCGAATCTTCAACTGGTGATAACCTGAGCGCAAATTAATCTTTGAAAACACCTGTGCGCCCTGAAGCTGTTCAAATAGATCATCGATATGAGGCAAAGGATAACAGTTCTTCACTGTAACCTTTTTCAACTGACGATAATCGATACACATGCGCATAGAACCATCCTTTTTCTTCACAAACAAGACAGGAACACCTCACGGTGAAACACTGGGTCGAATAAAACCCTTATCAAGAAATTCCTGTAACTAATCCTTCAACTCCTTCAACTCAGGAGGAGCCATACGATACGGAGGAATGGAAATGGGGTGAGTTCCTGACAACAAATCAATACCAAAATCAATGTCTCTATCAGGTGGCATACTTGGAAGATCAGCTGGAAATACATCAGGATAATCCCGTACCACTGGGACAGAATCAACAGAAGGGGTATTAGCACTGACATCTCTCACATAAGCTAAATACGCGACACACCCCTTCTCAAACATACGCTGAGCTTTAAGAAAAGAAATAACTATACTGGGAGCGTGATCTAAGGTACCACTCCACTCAATACGCTTAATACCTGGCATAGCCACCGTCACGGTCTTGGCGTGAAAATCAAGAATAGCATGATGGGGTGACAACCAATCCATGCCCAAAATAATATCAAAGTCAACCATACCGAGTAACAATAAATACGCTCTGGTATCAAAACCACGAATCGTAACTAAACATGACCGATAAATGTGGTCCACAACAAGAGAATCCCCTACAGGAGTAGAAACATAAACAGGGGAACTCAAGGAAATCCCGGGGTACACCCAAATATGGAGCAAAATAAGAAGATACATAAAAACAAGCGGAGCCTAGATCAAATAGAATCGGTACACGTCTATAACAAACCATGACAATACTTGTGATGAAAGAATCAGAGGCAACAACCTCGGTACGGGTAGGTGGGGTAGCAACTGGGGCTATAACCATAGCATGAGAACTCTGCGGGGCGCTCTGTGGTGGAGGAGTCTGTGGAGGTGCACTCCTCCCAAGTCTAGGGCAATCCCTAACTACGTGGCGCATGTCGCCACACTCAAAACAAGCTCTAAGAGGACGTGGCAGTGGGGACTGCGCGGTACGGGTACTCCAAGACCCCTGAACACCTGAAACTCTGTGGGAACTCTGAGATGCAAACTGAGCTGGCTGACCCACAAAACCTTTACCATGACGCACCCTACCTCCAAAATAAGGACCAGTATATCTCCTTGGTCTACGAGGTCTACTCACTCCTCTATACTCTTCCTCCTGACCTCGTCTGTCCTCTACTCGGCGAGAGGTCCTTACCACCCGCTAAACTAGGACAACAGGCTGTGTCGCCATGGTACCTCGAACCTGACCAATGGAGACTCGCTGCTCTGGAGTGGGGGCGGCGGGAGTCTGGGTCCCTCCCCCGTTTGTGAAGTAGTCGGTACAACCTGAATCAATCCCGCTTGTATCAGCGTACCAAACATGCTCAGGAACCACGCCAGAGTCTCCAGAAGAGCTGGAGTAGTAGTAGCCATAGTGGTCGTGTCAGGTGCCTGGGCTCCGGCTGGATCTGCTGGTGGTGCCTTGGCGGCAGCTCGCGCAGGTGCTCTGGCTGCACCACGTGCGCTTCCTCGACCTCTACCCCGGCCCCGGCCTTTGACGGCTGCAGTAGAGGGCGCGGGTGTCTGGTCATCTCGTGTAGCACGTGTCCTTATCATCTGTGAGAGAATAGGAGACAGAAGTTTAGAATTGATGTAAAAAATATCGCACGACAAGGAATTCAAATGAAATGAAGATTTTTCCTAAACAGTTACATAGCCTCTCGTAGATAAGTACAGATGTCTCCGTACCGATCAGCGATACTCTAATAAACTGATTTGTGTTCCGTGACTCCTATGAACCTAGAGCTCTGATACCAACTTGTCACGACCCCAGTTCACCCTCCATAAACATGTCGTGATGGCACCTAGTTCCTACAACTAGGTAAGTCTAATAATGCGAAAATTTAATATAACTTGCTGAATAATTAATTAAAACTGAACATATGTAAAATAATGACTGCATATAAGGCCGCTCGGTCTATACAACCCAAAAGAAATGCGAAAGTCTACAACTCAATTCCAAAACCCGGAAACTCACGGGAACCAAAGGCTAATAAGAACATAGTACGATGCTCTAACTCCAGAATAACTAAACAACTGAGATAAAGGAATAAACTAGATACTAAAGACTCCTGGTCTGCGGACGCGGCAGAAATACCTCGAAGTCTCCGTATAACTCCTCGCCTCAAGGATAGTGCGCCTGAGATGAACTACCTAGATATGCACATGAAAAACATGCACAGAAAGAGCATGAGTACACCACAACCGTACTCAGTAAGTGCCAAGCCTAACCTCGGTTGGGTAGTGACGAGGAAGGTCAGAACCCTACTGAGATAAAACAAAATAAATAATAGGATACGGAAGAACAGTATAGATAAAGTCTACAACGAAAATCTAAACAAGATAAATAAGGAATGCAGTACTAGAAGGCAGTAATAGGACAATACAAGGAAATTATGCTCATAATAGGAATGATAACCGGGGATCTCTTGGTATCCCGAGGATCTCTTAGTATTCTCACCGTATACACGAGGGATCTCTTCGTATCCCGTGGATCTCTTGGTATCCTCAATAGCAATTCGGGGATCTCTTGGTATCCCGAGGATCTCTTGGTATCCTCAATAGCAATTCGGGGATCTCTTGGTATCCCGAGGATCTCTTGGTATCCTCAATAGCAATTCGGGGATCTCTTGGTATCCCGAGGATCTCTTTGTATCCTCAATAGCAATTCGGAGATCTCTTGGTATCCCGAGGATCTCTTGGTATCCTCAATAGCAAATTCGGGGATATCTTGGTATCCTGGTGATCTCTTGGTATCCTCAATAGCAAATTCGGGAATCTCTTAGTATCCCGCACTCTCAGTCCAGAACATATCACGTGCATGGGATCTCCCGGGATGTCGTCCCGTAGTCCCAAATTTAAAACATACAATAACGGCTCAAACAACTAGAAAAGTACTAAACTCGGAACAAGAAATAGTAAATTCTAGCCTAACATGCTTCACGGAGTACAAACAAAGACAGTTTAAGCAAATAGGCAAGTAAGTCAACTAAACATGCTTCGCTAAGCTAACGCAGGAAAAGCTTATAATTAGGATAAACAGATAAGCAAGAAAACTCAATTGAAATACTTCAAGTAAAAACGGATTTTTCAACAATTAGCTCAAGTACGAGCTCGTCCCCTCACGTACGAGGCATTCAAATATCAAATATCATGTCCTAAGGGGAAAAAGGTCCCCCACACAAGGTTAGACAAGCCACTTACCTCGAACCGGCTAAAAAATCAACTAGAACCCACGCCTTTGCCACGAGTATCCGACTCCAAATGGCCCAAATCTATTCAATTCAATTACACATTATAAATAACATCGCAAACAACTGGTTCCACTATGAAATTTAAAGCTAAGGCACGAAAATAGGTAAAATGACCAAAATGCCCCTTAGGCCAACGTCTCGGAATCGAAAATTTTTTATATTTTCAAAACCCTCGTACTCTCACGAGTCTAACCATATAAAATTCTCCCAAATCGGAGATCGAATGCCCACTCAAAACTCAATAGCTTAGCCAATGAAGTTTTACCTAAATTATCCAATTTTTTATCCTTAAATTCGAATCTTAATGATGGATTTAACTACAAAATGATGAAATATAACTAGAAGGGATCAAAGAAACGTTACCCAATAATCTCCTCTTCATAACCCTCTCAAAATCGCCCTCTCCCGAGCTCAAATTTGATTTTTCCAACTTTTGAAACTTAACCCTCGAATTTACTATTTTTGTTCAGGCATTTCCGCTTTTGCGGACAAGGGACCGCTTCTGCGGACCACGGGCCGCTTCTGCGGCTTCCACTTATGCTCCCATTTTTCGCATCTGCGGTTTCCCACCCGCAGGTGCGGTAAAAATACCGCATCTGTGGATCCTGTTACTCCTACTCAATTCTGTATCTGCGGCTGACTGGCCGCTTCTGCGGCTCCGCACATGCGGAACCCAAACCGCAGCTGCGGTTATGACAGTAGACAGAACCTTCAGCAATTCATTCCACTTTCAAACATTCCGCCAACCACCCGAAATCATCCCGAGGCCCCCGGGACCTCAACCAAAGGCACTAATACCCCCTAATACCTCATTAAACTTGTACCAATATTTAAAACAACCTAAAACAACACACGGAAAACCGATTTAATCATTGATTCAAGCCTAAGAACTTCAAATTTCTCCCAAATACGCTTTCGATCAAAAACCTAACCAAAACACGTCCGAATGACCTGAAATTTTGCACACACATCCCAAATGACATGACAGAGCTACTGTAACTTTCAGAATTCCATTCCGACCATCGGATAAAAAACTCACTATCGG
>MU721798.1:33888-45921 GCA_026770625.1 Nicotiana glauca
TATATATATATATATATATATATATATATATATATATATATATATATATATAAAGCACAATTTCTGAACAGCACTGCGTAAGGCCATGCCTGCTTGAGAGGGAAACATCCTCGCAGGAACACAAGGGCCCCTCCTATCTGTACAATTCTCTCGTCTGAATTTTTGGTCTTAATGCCATTACAACATCAATTTTATTTTATGCTGTTTACTTAAACAAATAATAATACAAGATAAAATTTAAAAAAGGAGAAGTGTTGATTAATCCCTAATTAATTCCTCATCATAAGGACTTAGAGAGACAATTAATTAATGAGGCAATGGAATCTCCTACATTAAAAATTAGAGAGTGATGGATCTGCCCTTAATCACACGTACGCCGAAACCTATAGAGACAAAACACTTTGTTTTAGTGAGAGAAATTGTAAAGCAATACCTTAACCCCTCCACCACCATCCATCAACTATCTTACCCAAAGGAAAAACAAAAAGAAGATAAAATTCCTAAAGAGGGACGAACTTTTCTTTTTAGCTAATATAAATAGAGATGCCATATTTTAAAGAAATTAATTCAAAGCAAATAATCTTGAAGGGCGAGTAATGAGTGTTTTTTTCTAAAACAGGAAAATAAATATAGTAGTAGCTTTTTGAAAATTTGAATTATCGTAGAGTTGAATTATAGTATATTATACCCCTCCGGTCCATAATAAGTGATTTGACCTTTGGTACACATGTTAAAAAATACTAATCCCTAGAGAAAGAAAAGAGGCTTTTACTAGATTACCATTAATTAAAAAAAAATATATTGTAAACTTGACACATTGGTGTTTAACCAAAAATATATCTTTCGGTCAAGTTAAAGTCTAATTTTAGAATGAAACGGGTTACTGATAATCAAATTTATCTTCACTTTCTCAATGATATCAAAGGAAATAACAAGATTTACTAAGGAATTAATTGATCGCAAGGTCAAAGCTGAGAGTTTCGAGAAAGCAAAAAAGTAATGTGTATATGAAATTAATTATTTTCTTACTTAATCTTGTTATTTTCCTTTGATATTATTGAGAAAGTGAAGCTAAACTTGGTTATCGGTAACCCATTTTCTTCTAAAATTAGACTTTGACCAAAAGACATATTTTTGGTTAAATAATTGAAATATGTAAATAAGGGCAAATTCAAAAAATAAAGTTAATTTCTTCTTGATTATGTTAAAAAATACTTACTTTCGATCAAAATAAAAAAAAAAGTCAAAAGGTCACTTATTATATAACGAATGGAGTATATGATTGCAGAATGACCTAAGAATCGATTGAGGTATTAAATGGCAGATTTTATATATATTATTATGTATTTGTAACAAATGGCTTTAATAAAATTCTATGGCACATCAATCATTATATGTGGGAAATTAAACACGGTCTTTGTTAATTAAAAAAATTTGATGACATACGTGACGGAGGACGAGTTCAACAAAAAAACTCTAACAGATATTTAGGTTGACAAGCTTTTGAAGAAGAAGTGCACATGATATTTCAGGAAAATCCTACAATGAAATGTGAAGAAAAAAGAAAGAGCTTTATAAGGCATAACACTTATTCACATTGTTCGTATGCTTCTAAGCTCGATGATTGCATAGCCCAAGGAACTCGGTGAGGAACTTATGTTTGGTGAACAATAAGTGCTATGAGATTAGACTGTGACAAATATGGTATTAGAACCTAATGCTCCCTCAGTACGATGGTAAGACAAGTCTGAACAAGGACACTGAATCCCCAAGAAAAATTATATGTGACGCACATGACGGAGGGCAAGATGATGAGGGTGGGTCCACGAGAAGTACTAGCATGCTTCTAAGCTGATAAGCTTCTGAAGAAGGTGTTCAAGTTACACCTTAGGTGAATTCTTCATTGGAGTATAATGAGAGAGGAAGATGAAGAATTTTATAAGGCATACAATACATAACATGGGCTTGGTTGTGGCAAATAGATATCATAAAGACGCTTCATTAGTATGGTGCTGGATTAAACCTTAGCAAGAATGTTTAATCCCTAAAGGATATGTATGTCATACAAACAACCGAGGGCGAACTGATCATGACGATCAATAGAAGGATCGGTAAGTTTATGTCGAAGGAGTGCACATAGCACTTTAATCGAACCCCATATTGACATGGGATAGGCAAGCGACGAGCTTTATAAGGCATAACCAGTTCACATGGTACGCATACTCTTGGGCTTGATGATAACATAGCCTAAGAAACAAATATGTAAAGTATGCTCGGCTAAATCAGATAATACATGCCCTGAGTTTGGTCTATGATAAATATGGTATCAGAGCCGGATGCTTCCTTAGTCTGATGGTAGGCAAACTTCAGTGAGGATGCTAAGTTCTTAAAAGGGGTGTATGTGACACCCGTGACGGAGAATGAATTCGAGAGAAATCCTGACAAACTTCTAAGGGGTCGTTTGGTATGAGGTATAAGAAGGTATAAAGGTGGTATAAAAATTTAATACCACATTAATACTCTGTTTGGTTAGCAAACCAGGTATAAGTTATCCCGATGTTAATTTTAACACTGAAATAACTTATACCTTATAGAAAATGGGGTAATTAGAACTGGTATAACTTATACCTTCTTCTTATAAATTATGCAATTGTCATTCTTAATACAACATACCAAACAACGAATAAATAACAATCCAATCATAACTAATCCCAGCATAACTTATCCCAATATAATTTATACCGGCATAACTTATACCCATATAAGTCATATTCGAACCAAACGACCCCTAAGTTGGCAAGTTTATGAAGAATGAGTGCAAATAACACCTTAAGCAAATCTTCCATCGAGACTAAAAAGGAACGTAAAATAAGGATAACACAAGTTCATAGGATAACACAAGTTCATACAGTACAAACGTTTCTGGATTGATAATGGCGAAATACCGAAAGATAAGTCTGCGAAGTCTATTGAATTAAAGCAAACAATGCTTACCATGAACTTGAGCATAGCTATGAATATGGTAATTCTTTGTTACATAGCGAAATTTTAGCAAAAAAAAACCAAAAGACTAAAAGAGGTTTGCTTTTCTTAGTACTTGACTACTGCTTATTTCCCATTTCAATATGGCTAAGGTGACTATGGTAATTCAGCATTTTAGTATTAGGAAATGGTTTTACCCAACAATATTTGCGGCAAATGATCTTAGCAGCGGAAGTAGGATTTGAACTCTATGGGTTCAATCTCCAAAATTCTTAGCACAAAACTTATTATATTTTAAAAGTTATGAATATATATTTACTAGTTTTTGTAGCTTTGGTAGATTTTTATCTATAAATTTATATTTCGCTTCAAATTCAGTTGAACCCGGCACTAGTACTTTGCATCCGCCCCTGCTTAGCAGAGAATTCTGTTTTACTGCCCTAATAATAATATCCAAAAAGACTTGTTCTCTATATTTCGGAAGTTTGGTTTCCCTTTTAGATAATTTTAGAGCTTACATATACAGACACAGACACAGAAAACCAAACTTGCATATACTTTGATAAATAAAATAAAAAATACTTGCATATACAGAGAGAGAGCTGAAAATATGGGTCACATGGCATGTGGTGCACCAGCTGTGTCCACTCTTCTATCTCTCTCTTCTCCCAATTCCCCCCCTCCCCTTCTCCCCCACTCCATCCCACCCCACCCCACCCCACCCCAAAGCCAAAAATGTTCACCAAAATTTCACTATACATACCCTTCTTACCTTCCTCGCTTTGCCTTTTGACTCTCTTCACATTCTACTCCCCTCGCTTTCTCCACTTCTCCTATCTTCTTTCTTTTCAGAAAATGGAACCCCAAGAAGTGAACTTTTAGACCGAAGAAACCTCCATTAAAGCTAATAAAGCTCCAATCTTTGAAGATGAAACCTAATAACAGTGCTTTGTACCAACACCATTTTAGCTTAAACAAGATTTTCTCGCTCAGTTTTTATCTACAACCACTATTTATTCTCCTCCTCATAATATTCTTTCTCCCTCCTGCTTCACCTGCTTCACCTGCTTCTGTTAATGGCCTTGTCAAAGACTCTAAACAGCTTCTCTCCTTTAAATCCTCGCTTCCCAATACAGAAACTCAGCTTCAGAACTGGTTGTCATCTACAGACCCTTGTAGTTTCACTGGTGTTTCATGCAAGAACTCTAGAGTTTCCTCTATAGATCTTACCAACACTTTTCTAAGTGTTGACTTCACTTTGGTCTCTTCCTATTTGCTTGGCCTCTCAAATTTGGAGTCTTTAGTGTTAAAGAATGCTAATCTTAGTGGTTCTTTAACTTCTGCTGCTAAATCCCAATGTGGTGTTTCTTTGAACTCTATAGATCTAGCTGAAAACACAATTTCAGGGACTGTTTCTGATATCTCTAGCTTTGGTTCGTGTTCAAACCTTAAGTCTCTTAATCTTTCCAAGAATTTAATGGACCCTCCTTCTAAAGAAGTTAAAGCTTCAACTTTTAGCCTCCAAGTTCTTGATCTTTCTTTCAATAATATCTCAGGCCAAAGCTTGTTTCCTTGGCTTTCATCTATGAGGTTTGTTGAGCTTGAATACTTTTCTGTCAAGGGTAATAAACTAGCTGGAAATATTCCTGAGTTGGACTTGAGGAATTTGTCATATTTGGATCTTTCTGCCAATAATTTCTCAACTGGTTTCCCTTCATTCAAAGATTGCTCTAATTTGGAACACTTGGATTTGTCCTTCAACAAGTTTTATGGTGATATTGGTGCTTCACTTTCTTCATGTGGGAAGCTCAGTTTTCTCAACCTTACCAATAATCAGTTTGTGGGGTTAGTCCCTAAGCTACCAAGTGAAAGCCTAGAGTTTTTGTACTTAAGAGGGAATGATTTTCAGGGATTTTTTCCAAGCCAACTTGATGATTTGTGTAAAACTTTAGTGGAATTGGACTTGTCTTTCAATAATTTCTCAGGTTTGGTTCCTGAGAATCTTGGTGCATGTTCTAGTTTGGAGCTTCTTGATATTTCCAACAATAATTTCTCTGGTAAGTTGCCTGTTGATACCCTCTTGAAGTTGAGTAATTTGAAGACTATGGTATTGTCATTCAATAATTTTATTGGTGGTTTACCCGAGTCTTTCTCCAACTTGCTGAAATTGGAGACTCTGGATGTGAGTTCTAATAATATCACAGGGTTTATTCCTTCTGGTATTTGCAAAGATTCTATGAGTAGCTTGAAAGTGTTGTACCTTCAGAATAATTGGTTTACAGGCCCTATACCTGACAGTCTAAGCAACTGTTCTCAGTTGGTGTCACTTGATCTTAGCTTTAATTACTTGACTGGGAAAATACCATCTAGTTTGGGGTCATTGTCAAAGTTGAAAGATCTTATCCTTTGGTTGAATCAGCTCTCTGGGGAAATTCCACAGGAGTTGATGTACTTGAAATCATTGGAAAATTTGATTCTTGATTTTAATGACTTAACTGGATCGATCCCTGCAAGTCTTAGCAACTGTACCAATTTGAACTGGATTTCAATGTCAAATAACTTGTTGAGCGGCGAGATACCAGCTTCTTTAGGTGGTTTGCCCAATCTAGCCATTCTAAAGCTGGGGAACAACTCAATCTCAGGGAATATCCCTGCTGAGTTGGGTAATTGCCAGAGCTTGATATGGTTGGATCTCAATACTAATTTCTTGAATGGCTCCATTCCGGGGCCTTTGTTCAAGCAATCTGGCAATATTGCAGTGGCCTTGCTCACCGGCAAGCGTTATGTGTATATCAAGAATGATGGAAGTAAGGAGTGTCATGGAGCAGGGAATTTGCTGGAATTTGGAGGGATCAGACAGGAACAGCTGGATAGAATCTCAACAAGGCATCCTTGCAATTTCACAAGAGTTTATAGAGGTATTACTCAGCCAACTTTTAACCACAATGGCTCTATGATTTTTCTTGACTTGTCCTATAATAAGTTGGAAGGTAGTATCCCAAAGGAATTGGGGTCCATGTACTATCTGTCTATATTGAATTTGGGGCATAATGATTTCTCTGGTGTGATTCCTCAAGAACTTGGAGGGTTGAAGAATGTAGCAATTCTTGATCTGTCTTATAATAGGCTGAACGGATCGATTCCAAATTCCCTCACCAGCCTCACTTTGCTTGGAGAGCTTGACCTGTCGAACAATAATCTCACTGGACCTATTCCTGAATCAGCTCCATTTGATACATTCCCGGATTATAGGTTTGCGAATACTTCGCTTTGTGGGTATCCTCTCCAACCTTGTGGCTCGGTAGGGAATTCGAACTCAAGCCAACACCAGAAGTCTCACCGCAAACAAGCATCGTTGGCAGGGAGTGTGGCGATGGGTTTGTTGTTCTCCCTCTTTTGCATCTTTGGTTTGATTATTGTTGCCATAGAGACGAAGAAGAGGAGGAAGAAGAAGGAGGCTGCTCTTGAGGCGTATATGGATGGTCATTCCAATTCCGCAACTGCAAACAGCGCGTGGAAATTCACGAGTGCTCGTGAGGCATTAAGCATCAACCTCGCTGCATTTGAGAAGCCTCTAAGGAAGCTCACATTTGCAGATCTTCTCGAGGCCACCAACGGTTTCCACAACGATAGTCTTATTGGCTCGGGTGGTTTTGGTGATGTCTACAAGGCTCAGTTGAAGGATGGCAGTGTTGTAGCCATTAAGAAGTTGATTCATGTCAGCGGACAAGGTGATCGAGAATTCACAGCTGAAATGGAAACTATTGGGAAGATCAAGCACCGGAATCTTGTTCCTCTTTTGGGATACTGCAAAGTAGGTGAAGAAAGACTGCTGGTTTATGAATACATGAAGTATGGAAGTCTTGAAGATGTTCTGCATGATCGGAAGAAAAATGGGATCAAGCTTAATTGGCATGCAAGAAGGAAAATTGCCATTGGAGCTGCTAGAGGGTTGGCTTTCCTACACCACAACTGCATTCCACACATTATTCACAGGGACATGAAATCAAGTAATGTCTTGCTTGATGAAAATTTGGAAGCCAGAGTATCCGATTTCGGAATGGCAAGGCTAATGAGTGCTATGGACACTCATTTGAGTGTGAGTACCCTAGCAGGAACTCCTGGCTACGTTCCTCCTGAATATTACCAGAGCTTTAGGTGCTCGACGAAAGGAGATGTTTATAGTTATGGTGTTGTTTTACTTGAGCTCCTAACTGGAAGAACGCCAACGGATTCAGCTGATTTTGGCGACAATAATATTGTTGGATGGGTAAGGCAGCATGCTAAGCTGAAAATAAGTGATGTCTTTGATCGAGAACTATTGAAAGAAGATCCAAGCATTGAGATTGAACTTCTACAACACTTAAAGGTAGCTTGTGCTTGCTTAGATGATCGACATTGGAAGCGTCCAACGATGATTCAAGTAATGGCAATGTTCAAGGAGATTCAAGCAGGGTCAGGCATCGATTCCTCGTCCACGATTGCAGCTGATGATGTCAATTTTAGTGCAGTTGAAGGAGGGATAGAAATGGGCATAAGTGAAAGTATAAAAGAAGGAAATGAGCTGAGCAAACACCTATGAAGGTCAAAATTTTCCAAATTCTTTGGCAAAGAATGCAACAAAGAAGGATTGAGGTGCTGAGAATTTGTTTCAGCTCTCAAAATTTTCCCACTTCACCATACCACTTTCCAAAAAAAAATTCATATGCAAAAAAAGTTGCCAGTGTAATTTTTAGCCATTATTGTATGTACCAACTAGTTCCTTCCATAAAATCTTGTTATTATACATAAAAAGAAGGTTGTTTTAATTAACTTGTAACACTGTTGTATATAAATAGTCTTGAGTTTGTTTTTTCTACTTTTAGCTTGATTGTGATTTTCATTCTTTTTCTTTTGGTACATAGCAGCATTAGATTCAGATCTAATCTTTAAAAGTAGCTGTTAGATTTCTGACCTCAGTGATGGTGACTAAGTGGAGGGTATTTTTGGCCCTTTCTTCAAGGGTTTTTCATGTGTTTACTTTCTTTCTTTTTTATTTTTTTAAATTTATTTTAAAAATTGTCAAATGTCAATGCATGTCTCTTGTTCTGCATGTGTGCAGTTAAGACATCATTTCTCCTAACTTCAAGAATTTCTTAAACTTTTTTGAGTTTAACATCTACAATTATATTTACTACATAATTTTCTTACTTAAGTGATAATTACAGATAATCGTTTATTGAAAGTCAGATTAAGGGTAACCTGAAAAAGAAGCTAAATATTTAATATCAAGTTAAAACACAATTTTTTAACGTGTAAGTATATTATTATATGTAGACTAAAACTTATCTGCATAATTGGCTAGCGTTTGACCATAGATTCCAAATTTATTTTGAAAAATCTGATTTGAGTGAAGTTTGATTTGAAAATGAAAATGTGTTTGGACATACGTTTTCAAAACATATTTTCCAACGTGCCACACGCAATTCACAAACATAATGCGAGTGTCACTTGTTCCGTCCTTTCTATCGGTCTTTGTAGGTGCACTGTTTGAGTAGCACCCATAATCTCTAAATTCTGGATTCGCCTCTGGTTTAGTAATACAGTATTTTTTTCTTTGTTTTTAAATTTTCAAGAATTCTTATCTAATAATTATAAATTTACATAGAAAAAGGAGGAAATAGGAAAATAATAATAATACCCCTCCACCACCCTAATTTTTGTAATACAGACAGCTAGTAGGCTTTGACCATTCAACTACCTTCTCTCTAACGCATTTCCTGATCACATGATTGAATAATGTATTTCTATCTTTATAAAAAGGAAATTGGATAATTATTTGCATTCTCCATACCCACTACCTCTCCTTCACCCCCAAAAACAAAATATAGGTAAATTCCCTTTTTATTTTACCAATTTTTTAGAAAAAGGAATGGTATTTCTTGTTTTTCTTCTCCATAACTTGCATTTCGACAAATTTCTTCGAGGTAAGAAAAGAGCAAACTTTTCAGGTGATCAATCAATATTTGGTGAAAATTGCATAGACTAGCCAGTTTTTAAACGGATAATCGAAAACTAGTCACTGTTTGTAAAGTCATTAAAAATAGCTATTATTTTGCTGAAATACGGAAAGTTCCAGCATAATATGCTAGATTATGGAGCTCATGCATGTAAACTTCCAGCATATTATGTTGGAACTCTAGCACACGAAAGTTTCAGCATAATATGAGGGATTATGGAGCTCCTACGTATAAACTTCCAGCATATTATGTTTGAATTCCTATACATTATGAAATTCGAGCACATTATGTGGGGATCTCTATTTAAAAAATTCGAACTCTAGCATATTATGCTAGAATTTTTCAGGATTTTAAGGGTGTTTTGTTGAGATTTTTTCTTTACATGAAAAAGTGACCAAATTTTGATTACTTTTGAAACTGTAACTATTTTTAGATTACCAGTTATAAATCTAGCTATTTCTAATTTTTTTTTCCAAATATTATTTATAATGACTAGCGAGTTACTTGTAATTATCTTTTCGGTGACATAATTATATAAATATTTTTAATAACAATTGATGTATAGAACTTAAATTCATGTTTTAATTGTTCTTCCGTCTCTTTTATTCTTGAATTTTGCATATATTCACTAGTGCAATAAAATTTTAACACTATTAGTGCAATTTAATTAGTTGTTGTACAAAATTAGTTTTTTCTTTAAAGATTTCTAATCACATATATTATGTGCGATTATATTAAATTAAATTCAAAGTGACCATAAATAAATTTTAAACTTTCAATATACAGAAGTTAAACTCGTTATTCTTATTTATTTTTCTTTATAATTATGAAACGCAATTAACAATAAATATGCTTATTTCGACGATAAGTCCCAATTATCAATGAAATCTTGAGTTTAAAAAATGGCTCTTTCACTAAGATAATTATATTTAAGTACGATTTGTGACATTGTAATCTTAAATTCTACTTTTAAGATGACTCTATATAGACCTCTCATTTCGTTGTTCTTTTTTTTATTTGCACGCTTTCTGTAATGCGTGCATGCACGTGTACTCTTGCTCGAAGACTATGCAATTTTCCATAAAAGCAATGAAAAAAGAGGATATTTTGCTAAATGTCCAAAGTGGCCACAACACACAACGAAAACTTGTAGAAAATCTAACCAAAATTATGGGGCCTAATTGCTAGACTTGGAGCGAGAAACCATGTAACTTGTTTCCTCCACGAAAAGAAAAGAAGAAAAGAAGAATATGTATGTAGTTGTATAAGCTTATAAATTAGTCAAAATATTTTTGGCATGCCTGTTAAGAAAATATTAAATTCTATACAAAGATATCTAGTATGACTAAATTATCCTTAAATAAATATTTAATGTGAGGAGTAAGAATTTTATTTTAGGAATATGTATATAAGGGTAATTTTGTAAAAATAAATTGAATTTTTTCTTGATTATATAAACGGACACTTATTTTGGACCAACATAAAAAAATAAATTGGTCACTTATTATGGACTGGATGGACTATAAAACTTTTTGATTTATTTGCAGGTTTGGTAAATAAAAAATATTACTACAAAAAAAAAAATAGAATAAGCTACGAACTTCGCCGCTAAATCGCTCGTAGCTAGCAAAATTTTCTGATAATTTATCGCTAGTCCATCTCTAAATGAGATTAGTGAAGGATTTTCTGTTTAGTTATAGAATTTTATCCGTAGCTAAAACTTGATTTTTTAGTAGTTTTAAAATTGCTTATAAAATAAAATCAAGTAAAGGTCGAAAGTTAATCATTCTTAATTTATGTTTTTTTTAGCTTACAAACATTTTAGATTGATCAAATCTTTTACTATTTTATTGCTATTTTATTTTTAATTTTTGTGACACCCTTCAGTTATCAAAACTCCTAACTCCCCCGCCTCCTCAATTTTATTTTCGTAATTCCTTAATTTTTATTTTAAAAATATTTTAAAATTTATATATTTTTCTTCATAAACAACTTTAAGGGAATTTAAATAATTTTAACAAAATTATCAAATACATCAACTACTTATTATCAGGTTCAATATTTTATGTAAGTACAAAAATTTCATTTGTTAAATACTTTTTATTTAACCCAAACCCTCTCTTCTGTAGCAAGAGTTAAAGATTATATAAAAATCATCAAAGGATGTGCTGCAGTGGATGAGACTGCTCTTCCCTTAACCAGAGGTTCCAGTTTCGAGCCCTGGGTATAAAAAAATCCTTGGTAGGGAGCACTTCCTCCCAAAAGGGGTCCTACATGGAGCGAATTCAAATATAATTGGGTTCCAATGCGAATACTGAATACCGGATGGGAAACCTAAAAAAATTTATATAAAAGCTAGAAGTATTCAGTCCAAGGATGGACCGAATAAAATAAGGTAAGGGGTCCCCTTGTTAATAACTTCGATGCATGCACGCAAAACCAATTGGATGTTTATAAATGTCACGACGTTAGCTTGTATTTCAAATTTTCATGTTCCTTTTTTTCTTTAATTATTATTTTTATAAATTGCTGAAATTCAAATTTGTCCCCTTCACATGGACAACTTGCCATCATCCATGCTCGATGTTATGTGCTTTGTGTGGGTCTGGGTGAACTAAAACCTATACGAATAATTTTATTAATCTTATTTATTATTAATTTATTAGTTACGATTATTTTTAGGTGATATGAACGCGTATAATTCTTTTATTTGTTTGTCTAGAAGTTAAACTTAATGGAAAAGCTCTTTCTTTAGCACTCTATATGACACGGTAGGCATTTTGGTAAGTTAAAAGTGTTGATTTTTGAAACGAAATTTTTTAATATAAAATATCTTATTAAAATTTTCTTATATCCAAGTAATTTCTGAAAATATTAAGTAAGCGTTTGAACATAAAAATTATAATTTTTGAAAAAATAATAATATATGTAGTTAAGTTGAAAAATAATATTTGAAATTTAAAATTATATTTGGACATGCATTTCATTTGAATAAATTATGTATTTTTCTGACTATTTTTTTTAATTCTTTTTTAATCGGAGTTGGGGTTTG